>JAQQZT010000017.1:1018428-1039348 GCA_030068275.1 Clarias platycephalus
CCCAGGAGCAGCTCTCTCCTTCTCTCTCTCCTTCTCTCTCTCTCTGTGTTTTTTTTCTTTTTTCTTTCTTTCTTTTTTTTTTTTTTTGTCCAGGATATTTCAGCCCGAGGAATGAAATTATCAGATCGCTAACAACATTTAGGGAGATTTAAACCGATTTATCCAACACGTAGCCCATCTTTCTCAACACGGAGCGAGGAAATGAAAGCATGTGGATGCGGGAAAAGTAAAAAAAAAAATCAAGCCTTGTGTGAGTGAGTGAGTGTGTGTGAGTGTGTGTGAGTGAGTGTGTGGTGGAGCTGAGCTTAAAGAGAGGACAGAAAGTGGGTCAGATGGCTTAAAACGGATTTATTAACAACACAAAGCAATGAATAGGTTTGAAATTTGAGATCTGGTGTCTGAGCAGATTTCGGGTTCAGGATGAGAAACGTCTCGTACGCGGATTTATAATTTTTTAAAAATTTCGTATTGTTTATTTTTTAAATTATTATTATTATTTTGATAATAAAGTGAGATAACAGGTGCCGGTAAATCAGAGCGCGGTGGAAGGCTGTGACTCCGGTTTGACTTGCCCGCTCTGGTGTGGATTTAGCGTTAACTCTTACACGTCCTACACGCTTCAGCATTACACGCTGTAGTTACCAGCTCCTGTTTTTATTATTATTGTTATTATTATTATTATTATTATTATTATGAGTAGTAGTGTTGTTACGGTTATCAGGTTGCACCGATTTGATCAAACCTTAAATTAAAAAAAATAAATTTTTGTCCAATTCTTACTTAACCCTACACTCTGCTACATCGCAGTTCGATTTCTTTCTTTCTTTTTTCTTTTCGTTTGTTTTATTGTTCTTTTCTTTCCACCAGGTCTTGTCTTTCTGAAACTTTTCAGAAATTCAGGAATTCAGGAACGCCAACAAACGTGACCTTGGTACTTTCTATATAATTTTAGATTCATACACGTCTATAGCTCCCGAGTCGGCTCCACCAAAACACAGATCACACACACACACACACACACACACACACACACACACACACATTCAGTATCTCAGACACATGTATCCGATCACATTAATGCATTTTAACAGCACTCATAACTCCACAGAAGGAAGTGTTAGGCCTGTGCAGAGTGTGTGTTAGTTTAATAAAATACAGCCCCCCCCCGCCCCCCCCTAAGCACATGTTCTTTATCTTTATCTCTAACTCTGAGCGTTCCCGTAGCGAAAGAGTGAAAGAGTTCTGTCGGGAAAGAGAGAGGGAGAGAGACGGACACAGAGTCACAGGTTAGAGAGTCGATGCGTTTATTCAGACTCGGATGTCGATTTATATTTATATTTTTTACGCATTTTTGTTTGTCTATGTGTGTGTGTGTGTGTGTTTCGTTCTCCTAGAATCCGGTCCTGTTTTTTTTGTTGTTGTTTGTTTTTTTGCTGCGAGTCTCCACCAGGAAACATTTAAGAACGCTTTTCCGCGAGCATAAAAAGAATAGAAGAAGACGAGTGTCACACTAAGCTTATGTTTATTTCATATGTCCGGATTCGCCCATTCCCTCGCACACACACACACACACACACACACACACACACACACACACACACACACACACACACACTCCTCCTGACGAGGCCGAGCTCCACAAGGTTTGTCTGGAATTTCATTTCTGTCTTTTATATACATCGCACGACCGTAAAATAAAAACAGTCAGGGGGTTTGTTACGATGTAGTAACGTCACCCGGACGCACGTACGTATAACGGGCCCTGTTTCGACCTCCGGGTCAGAGGTTATTACGGAAGGGAAACTCTGACCGTCTGCACTTCATGTCGAGTCCCGAACAAGCCTGAAGCGCTTAAAATAGATTCGGGGGGAAAAAAAGGAAAACAGGAAAAGTTTAGCCACTTGTGTGTGTGTGTGTGTGTGTGTGTGTGTGTGTGTGTGTGTGTGTGTGTGTGTTTTAAACAAGTGAATGAAGACGTGTATGTGTGTGTGTGTTTATGTGTGTGTCATCCGTATAAGGGTCAAAGGTCACACACGCTCTGACTTAAAATAAAAAATGTATCACGATGAACATCCCCAAAGCGATCTTTTCTTGGCAGCGTTACAAATCTCGTATCCTCAATATTCCTATTTTATCCAGATGATAATTCTCCAGGTTTTTCTTTTCTTTTTTTTCCCCCGCATCTCTAAGCCGACACGGGCCACGCAGCCGTCCACTTCCTGACACAGAATTATTCATTAATATTTAACGCAGTCGACCAGAGGACAGGAAATAAATAAGCCTCGTGTTATGAGTTTTTTTTTTTTTTTTTTTGGATACGGTTTTTTAAAAATATTTTTTTTACACTGCAACTATAACTATCAGTAACGTATACTAAAGATAAAGGTCTTTTATACGAGTTAATGAAAACGGCTCATGTCTGATGAGATTATATTATTATTATTATAATTAGAATTGTGTGTGTTAAATCATGATCTTGTTCTGTATTTATTTTTTAATATATTTTTTGTAATATATTAAATGACATCACAGACTCGTTGGGATTCAGACTTGTAGCTTCTTGTGCATGGCATTGCAGGTTCCTTGGTAAGTGTGATATGTGTGTGTGTGTGTGAGTGTGTGTGTAGCCACGTTGGTGTGACATTATACAGAATGTTTGTTCTGAAAAATATTTCAAAACCGAACATTCTGAGGCTTTTTTTTCCCCCAAATAGCGCATGAGATCTCACAACCGGGAGTCAGTTGTGTTTCTGATTAGGTTTATTTCAGCTCATTTCTTACAGTAAATTCCTTTAATTCATGAGCCAGTTGATTCATGAAAATAGGATTTATCAGTAGCGAGCTTTCACTGAGGTCTCGTCACATATTTTTCCCCTTCAGAAACCGTCTGACCTCATTAATGCCAAACGCATACGACGTCTCGTCTAAAACACAGCCGGCATGTGCTGAATAATGCTGCGGTTTGAACCTGTGATCCAGCTTCTCCCGCGGGTCAGGAGATCAGAATACAGTGCCGGGAAAACATAACTTAAAAGTTAAGAGTTATTATGAAAAACAGCAATGTGTTAGAATTGAATAAAAACCAATGAGAGTAAAATTGTTTTTTAAACGTTTTTTTTTTTCTTCATTAAATTTTTTTTCTTTCAAAAATAATGCGCGACGAAAAGGAAAAAAAAAAAAATATATATCCACAAAGAAATTTAGCACATAAGCAGAACGTCCACGCTGATGCGCAAGTTAAAACAAAACTCACTCAGGCTGCTCACGTTGTTCACGTGTCGGCTTTCAGAACGCTTTTTTATTTATTAATTTTTTTTCCCTCTCCTGTGTTCACACCACTTTAACGCGGGCAAGGTCAGGGGCTGATACAGATATCAATATTGCGTTTCTTTCTTTTTTTTTTTTTTCCCCAACTCGAGGTCGTTTGAGAATCTGTTTTTAATCAAGAGAAGATGATTTCTCCAACAAGAGCTCTTTTCTCAGGCTACTGACGAACATCTAGACTGACTCAGGCTCGTATCGTGTAGCTAAGACGGTATAGTACGTCTAATACACGGACGTAATGGCGTTCGAGTCAAACCGGGACTGGTTTTTATTATTTTTTTCACCATGAGGGTAGGATGTTTCCTCAGCCGTGATCAGACCGACTGGAACTCCTTCAGTGTCTCGTTCTTTAATGGGGGAAAAAAACTAAACATCAAAGGGCGTTCAGCACGAGCTCGCACCGCCCACCGCACCACTTGCACGTTACAGGATCTCGCTCCGAGACATTTCAACATGTTTGGGGCGTTAAAAGGAGTTCCCGAGAGGCCGCAGGAAATAAAGAAATATAATGGAATAAACGGAGTTAAAAGTCCCGCTTTGACTTGAACAGCTCTCGTATATAACTCATATACAGGTATGTGTTGATATTTATCCAAAGGTGTGTGCGGTATTTGGCACCACGACGCCAGCTGCAGATCCTGTTGTGAGTTGTGAGGTCGGGCCTCCACGGATCTGACCTGTTCGTCCAGCGCGTCCCACAGACGATTGATCAGAAGCTGAGGAATTCATTGTCATGTTCCTCGAAATGTTCCTGAACGGTGTGTGCAGTGTGTCAGGGCACAACATCCTTCTGAAACAGGACACTGCCATCAGGGAGCACCGTCTCTGTGAAAAGGTGTCTGTAACAGTGTTTAGGTAGGTGGTACGCACCTTCTTCCGTTGCTCAGCGGTCCAGTTCTGGTGCTCACAGGTCCGTTGCAGGTGTTTTGGTGGAGGATGCGGGTCAGCATGGCCACCCTGCGTTCAGACTACCGCCTTCACTTCCCCAGCGGTTTGTGCTGCAGTATCTCTCCCCCTGTGGGATCGCATCAGACGGACCCGCCGTCACCCCTCACACGCCTCACTGATCCCTGGCCCTCCATGACCCTGTCACCGGTTCACCGGTCCTCCTTATTTGGAGCACTTTTTGGTAGATTCCGTCCCCCTGCAGACCGAACAAGACCTGCAGTTTCGGAGTCGCTCTGTCGCACCCGGTCATCTAGACGTCACAATATGTCCCCAAGTCACTCAGATCCTTTTTCTTTCCTGATTCGAACACATCAGCTTCATAAAAGCGACTGTATATATACAGTACTGTATACCCCACACACCCCCCCCCTTTGACAAGTGCTATTTTAGTGAGATAATCAATGTTATTCCCTTCACCTGCCACTGAGTTTAATGTCGATGTGTGAAAGGTGTATACAGTAGACTCACGTAGTAAGTGTGTATGCGTAGCACTTTGTGCTTTTGTGCGGCTTTAGATCAGTCGGCGCTATTTAAAGCCGGAGGAAAGTACAGACGTACACGTCTCTCTAGACACTTCCTTTAAAACGTTTTTTTTTTCTCTCTCTTTCTCTCTCTCTACACCTGTACCAAGGTCACCGGTTGATAGTATTATTAATACCAGCTATTTATATACGTCTGCTGATATATGGATTAATCATTACTGCGCTATTCAAACAGGTCATGGTAATACTATGTACACGTTTCAGCATTAAAGCCTCTCTCTCTCTCTCTCTCTCTCTCTCTCTCTCTTACTGCAGGATAAAACAGAACCTTTTATAATAAAAAAAATTATCTTTTTATATAAATTCCTCATTAAAGCAGTGAACACACTGTGCAATCTACAGACTCGTCGCAATTCACTTTATTTCTTTCTACAACATCGGTTTATTAGTCGTTATAAAATTACCCCATACAATTTTTCTTTTTTTTTTTTTTTTTTGGTTGATGCCACACCCAGGCTTCATGCACAAACCAGGAGCGGTAACCATAAAAGCTGTTTGGCAATAACGACTTTTTGGACACGGTGTTTGTTTAGAAACGTGTAACGACATTAAAGTCACAGTGTGCGGCTGAAACGCCTCCATCCGCCGCCTTTTAATTGGTTACTTAGGACAAACAAATATATATAGATATATAAAGTATATACACACACACACACATATATATATATATATATATATATATATATATATATATATATATATATACACATTCTACATCAGGAAAGTGGCATGTTTTGTTCTTTTTTTATATTTGCATTCCTTAAATAAGAATCGAATTTGAATACCGGTAAGTGCACTCGCTGTCGGCCAAATTACTTGGAAACACCTCGGGCGTGATTGAGAGTCAGAGCTGGAGAGGATTTTGGGATGTTTATTGGATAAAAAGTAGAGAATGATTACTCCTCCAAGGCTTACGAATTAAAACTAAATAAATAAATATATATATCTATAAAATTTTCTTTAGACCTGGAAATGTAAAAAACTTATTAAATGTAACACTTTTTCCTTAAGATCAGCCAATTTGGAAGGAAATGTAAGAAAACATAATGTTAGAATATCATCTTTCATACTGAAGGATGTGTATCTATCATCTAGTCCTCTTCGTGTGTGTGTGTGTGTGTGTGTGTGTTTGTAAAGAAGCATTTGTAAAGAGGTTTAATGTGTATAGATTACACAGTAACTGAACTTCTACAATTGTTCTAAAAATATTTTTAAAATGAAGAAATAAAAAAAAGAAGAGAGATCTAATAATTTAATTTCCTGTCATGTGATAAGGCCAAGCAGCTGCGAGCACTTCCTGGAAATCAAGTTCATCTGAAATACAAAAGTAAAAATGCAATACATCAAAGATATCATTGAGAGAGTCGTTGGGACGAGGAACAAGGGGATCTGGCGTGTGAAGTTTGTGAGTTTGAGTTTATATTAATGTTCTTCCACCGCTGAGACGTTTTTTTTCATTAACGTGGTTCTTTTTTAAAGCCTAAACATGCAGCAGTTTCAGTGATGGAACCGTTGATAGAGATTACAGTATGTCTAATAAATATAAGAGAAACAAGTACAAATGTTTAAGGCTAAACATCACCACAAAGCACCTCAAGATGGGAAAATAATCGATTCGGTTCAATTCGATTGATGCAGCGCCACAATAAATCAGTTTTTAATTCATGGAACTTTCCATTTGAGGCGGTAAAAGGATGCCGTTCCTGTATAATCCTGAAGGTGGCGTGCTCTAAGATACTCAGACATTGGCATTACGCACAGCATCCTGTGTGCTAGCGTCATTAGCATAGGCTACTTATTTGTGAAGTTCATTTAGCATTGAAACGAATTCTGAGGTAAAAATTTATAATATCAGAATCGGGATATTAGTAAAATCGTGATCCTTAGATTTTGTTAGAATTCTAAACAAATTTAATGATTAAATAATCCGCTCTTATCACACAGGGCTGCTGGATTAGAATAGTTTAGAGATAGAGACCTTAAACACAAGCTGGCGATAAACCACGAAACTTTTAGCCAGGATTCAATTTCATTCAATCACCTGAAATTTCAAGATTTTAATTAAACAGTAAATATGGTATAAGATAAATATATTGAGTATGGAAAAAAAATTTTGGGACCTTTATTGTAATTTATATACTTTATTATTTGTCTCTGTAACATCTCACATCAAGCATTTGTTCGCTTTGTTACAACTTTTTGAAAATCGAAAGAAATTCAATCATCGGTTTATTCATTTGCCAGTTCCCGCTACCTAGCTAGCCTGTCATGCTTCGAGTTCCTCCGTGACACTTTTCAAATCTAGCACGCCCGGCGGAAAGCGCTATCCGCCCTCTTCCACATACAGAGGCTGATGATTGACTGAGTGTTTCAGAAATGTTATTCCTCTCACTCTGACTCTCATCCATCATCAGGATTCAAACTCGATGTCAGATCTCGATGTGGTACTTCACATCATAATCATCATCATCATCATCATCATCATCGTGGAGCTTCTTTGACGAGCCTCTCCTTTGAAACAGAACAGCTCTCACGCGGCGCTCCAGCCGTCCTCCAAGCGTCTCCAAACCCAGTGCTTTCTCACGGCTTCACCTTTTTTTCTGAAAGAGTTCCTCATTCCACGTTTCAGCGGTTCTAGTGCATCATCCATGTATCAGTAGTGCACTACATCTCATCGAGTTAGTCAGCATGGACGCTAAAAGTGGGCTCGTCACATGGCATGAAGTGAAAGGTAAATTCCTGGGTATCTGTGAGTGCGCTGTAGAATTTTAATCTTTAATACCAATCATTAAAATCCTGTATTGCACTTCACTAGACTCTCCCCAGGACAGTATAGACTGATGGAAACTCTTGAATGGTTACTACATCAGCACTCTCCGGGAGTGATGCAGCGTGCACATCAGCTCTGGACCATTTTTAGGTTTTTAGTGATCAACTGAAACCTTAAAGTTTGCTTTTGCAAAATAATTCAGTCGAATCAGTGATTCGGTTTAACTTGGTATTTAATTTGGTATATTTCCCCCCTTAATATGATGCAGAAATTCTTCTAAACTGTAGTATATAGTACGTGCAGTGATGTTGGAGACGCTGGTGTGGGGTTGTGTTTCAGGAGTTGGGCTCGACCCCTTACTTCCAGGGAAAGGAACTCAACATACCAAGACATTTTGGACAATTTCATGCGCCCAGCTTTGCAGGAACGGTTTGGGGACGACCCCCTTCCTGTTCCACCATTTTTACACCAGTGCACAAAGCAACGTCCATAAAGATGAGCTTTGAGTTTGGTATGGAAGAACTTGACTGTCCTGCACAGAGTGACCTCGACCTTGAGCGGAGACTGTGAGACAGGACTTCAGTGTCTGACCTCACGAGCGCACTTCTGGAATTCCTATAAACACACCCGTAAAACTTGTGGAAAGCCGTGTGAAGGAAGGCAATATAGGGGCAGATATCGATTTTTGTGAACATGTGTCTGTCAGAATAAAAAGGTGCTGCAGGTGTCGACTCGATTTTATTAAATATTGTGAGCAACAAACAGGAACAGAAAGCAGACTGTGAGGTGGAATTATGAGCCGGACTAAGCTGGTGTAAGCACACGGAAAACGCAACGAAGTGAGACAAAGACACAGGACGAGGAGGTAAAGTGGCGATCAGGGACCGCAGCAGGTCCCCCACTGGATGGCTCCTTCTCGTCTTCTGGCCTGTATGAGGACTAAACTAGTGTAGTCGAGTGAAAAGCAGCAACAACAATAACAATCTATAACAACAACTTGAGCTATGAGTAAGAAGCATGCGTACAAACAAAGATCAAACGTTCTGCTAGATGATGAACAGCAAAAGTGAGGTAAAGACACCTGGAACCTAAACTGGAATGTAAAAAAAAAACACAAAGAACTAAAACTCAAACGCCTGCCCGTGTTTACCGTCGCGGGGGATCCCGAGGGAGTGTCGTTAAGGTGTAACGGGTCCACCTGCGTTATCGTTCCGGGCCGCCGTCCAGGCGCTTAACGAGGATGCGGAGAGATCGAGGAAAAAAAACCCGAAATAATAATAATTTTTAAAAAAATCAGTTACAAGTTCATGTCGCACTTTTAGGATTTGCATCAGTGCCGGTTCTTGCGCGGCTCGTGTTAGCGTTGTTCAGGTTCGACAGTCTGTGCTCAATGACATTTTTAATTAACTCTAAAGGACAAAAAAATAATTATTATTTACTGACATTAATAACAAAAGCGTGATTGAAAATCGTTGCTGTAACCTGTACGGAGATTGTATTCATTTCGTGGATTTCTGTGCGTAACCTTGCGCACATTCACAAGTACAGCCTCGATCAGCGCAGCCTTGATGTTTCTCACCGCTCACGTTAGCAGGTGCGTGTCATTGTGCATGAAATAGATGTAAAGTATTTGGAAACGATGTGAGTGCTCAAGCCTGAAATGGATGAGAAAGCCCTTTTATGACCAACACGTATACTAAAGAAGGCCGCACACCGAGCCCTGAGGAGACGTCTGGCCTGAGAAACGCGCTGAACAAACAAGTGTACTGTTTACAGACGGGGAAAAAAAAGGGGTGATTCAATCGGTAGTAAATAAAAAGACAGGAATATGGATATGAATATCCGCGCGTGTGCTTTATATCGTTATTTGTGTCGAGGCGTAACGCGAGAGAGGTTCATTGTTCTGTTTTGTTTGTGATCTAGAAAAAAAAAATGTATAGAATGAAAGCAACAGCGGAAAACAAAAATTCGCAGATGTTTTTTTTCTCTTTCGTGTTAGGAGTGACTTTATTACAGTTATTAGTTCTGAGTTACACTCGGGCTGGACGATTCGTGAAATATATCGTATCACGGTACGACTTTGTGTGATGCGCAGGATGTGTAGTGACAAACCGACAGCAGGTGAGATGTGCAGTATTTATTTCATAACGAATAATGAATAAATGATGAATTAACACAAAACAAAAAAGGGCGTGTGTGTGGGAACAAATTTATTAGGTAGTTAAATCGATTAATACCGATTCTTTTGTTTTTTAGTAATACATTATTTTTTTAAAAATTCTTTTTTTTATTTAAAATGCAAACGCATGTGTCTGAGTGTCATGACCCAACAATATATTACATCATGATGTGAAAGATGTGTGTGTGTGTGTGTGTGTGTGTGTGTGTGTGAAGTGATATGGGTTTAGTGCTTCTCGTCGTAGACCAGTATTGTTGTTAAAGAAAACAATATCACCTTCTGTATCAGTTCATACCGCTGGGTTTAGCGTCAGTTTCCAGGATAACGGCAGATCGCGCCGTTTATAATAAACGCTAATTTGTCTCGACTCACTCGCAGAAAAATAACTTTATTATAAAATAAATAATCAGCCCAGTGTTATAGGAATTTGACACGTATACGTGTGTGTGTGTGTGTGTGTGTGTGTGTGTTATCTCTGAGAGGAGTGAGGATCCTGGGATATTCTGAATCTCGTCGCAGAAGTGACCTTCACAGGTTTAATTGAATGTCAAGGCCAGGTTTGCGCCGCGCGTCGCAGGCGCGCATGATGCGACGATGATGCAACCGGTGGCGCTGAAACCGAGCGCCGAGCTCAGGATACTCATTTCATTCTCCACCTGCGAGAGGGATTACACGGAACCGCGCGTCAGGCCTGAACCTCCAACCCTCTGACGGGATTTAGAGGAGCGTCTTCCTCCCTGTACGCGGGTTAATTCTGGAGGGCGAACCGCTGGACACGTACAGATCTGACCAAGTTAAAATGTGTCGAGTTACAGTCCGGAAACGTCCTGGTCATTTTATTTTATACATTTGTATGTTCGCTTTTTTTTTTGTGCTTTGGGGGCGGAGTTACGTACGAGTGATATTCATACCGTAACTTTACGGTTACTTAAATTAATATATTTTTCTGCAGATCGATACAGATTTACACTGAGTGTGAACTGTTGCGCGTTATGTCTCAGACTGAACTGTTAAACAGGTTATAAATTTACACAGATTGTTTTAAGTAGATCAAACTGTTCAGGCGTATCCGTGTAACAAAAGAAATTTGTTTGTTGTCACACCGACTCGTTCTTGTGGTTAAAGTAAAGCAATAATGAAACTAGTTCTGTGTACAACAGCCTGGACAAATTCAACCCAGATTAATAGAACAGTGTGATGTTTGTCCTGTTTTATGTAACACGTCACACGCCAATGTTTTGTTTGAGCGGCTTGAGCTTTGATTATGGCATCTAGTCCATGAACCAGTCGCTCCGTCACACTCGTGTCCTGGAATACCATTGGAACATCAGGGAAGAGTCAGTTATATCCACAGATGTGATACTCTGGTGATTCAGTACATTCAGGTGGTCAGCTGACTTCATTTTATTTTATTTTTACCTTTGAGTCTTTTCAGTCCCGAGTCGTTCGTTCTTTTGTCACGTGACCCCCATAGCCGCTATGCGGTGCAATAGATTTAAAAGAACGAACGACTCGGACTAGAAGATATGAGAGGTGAACTACTCATTCTGTTTATTATAATATTTTCATTACTGGAACTCTAGACAAAATGTGTGTATGTAGACGTGTTGGGGGGTCTTTTTTATTGAAAACGCAACATTTTAAATTATTTCGGATCAAAAGAACGAAATTCGTTCAAAAAAGGTATTCGTCCATTTTGATGAACGAGATTCAAAAGAACCGAGTCACTACAATGATTCGAACTTCCCATCACTAGTCTTAGTGTCGCTATTAAACACATCTCTGGTTTTCACTGGACATTTCTGTCACCATGTGACTTCACCAGGTGTGTGTCTCACATCGCAGGACACTTTTGTAGTCTCAGGCTCATCACAATCCTTCCTCCAGTCATTATAATATTTTCTTTGCTTGTTTGTTTGTTTGTTTGTTTTATTTTGTTTGTTATAAACATTTCCTTCGCTCTGGTTCCCTACGACCTGACGTGGCCCCCAGAAATATGAAGATAGATGTTAGTCAGTTAACTCTCTGCAAGTCAGATGTTTTTTTAAAAAATTTTTTTATTTTTTTGAAACCCGGACCAGACGCCGCGCCTGCGAACCTGTTCGTTTGTGTAATTTGTGTACGCCGAGAAGATAGCAGAGGGTTTGTGGTGTGTGTGTGTGTGTGTGAGGTTTGGTTTTTGGTTAAGCTTCACCCCGTGAGAACCGAGACGAGCAAACAAGAGGTTGTAGTTTAAATACACCGTGATGAACATGTTGTAAACCGATAGAAAGTGTTGAATGAGACCCACGCGGCGGTGTGTGTGTGTGTATATAAACGGAGGACGCCTGGAGTTTGGAGCGAACCGAGTGAACCCGCTGCTGGAATGAAACACATACTTGATACTGATTCTGTTTTGAAGTCGAATTATTATTTTTTTTTTTTCACCCGAGCCCAAGGCTTAATCAGCGGACGGAAACCTGGATCGGTGTTGTACTTAAATGAATGCATGTTTTGTTTGTGTTATGTATTTTTCCATTGTGCTGGTATGTTCTCCTCATCGAGCTCCAAAATTCCCAGCATGCCTGTGGAACGTGGGCCGATAACTCTGTATAATCTGGCATTGTTTTTTTTTTTTTTTTAACGTAATCATCATTATTAATTTTTTTTTTTCTTTCCTCATCAGTGCGTGAGGTATGAGCTCCGGCATAACCTGCCACCATTTATGCAAATCCAGTTTGCGCAACACCTTGTTTCAACACTCCGTATATGATTTGGTTTGGCTTGCTCCGAGGTGACACCATGGGCACACTTTTTTATTTTTTCTTGTTTTTTTTTTTTTTTTTGGCTCTGCTGTTTGTTTGCCGTGCCGGATCAGTAGGAGGAGTCACGCCGCTTATACGTTCCCAGGGCAAAGCCGTTTAACCCCTTTCATGGGAATGTTGTAAACAGTTTAATTGTGTGAAAGGTCATATGTTTAAAAAAACAAAACAAAAAAAAACACACATCACACCTTGATTGCAAAAGTGTAAAAGTGGCACTCGGAGTGTGTTTACTCGGCAAGTCTCGCTTTACAAACCAGCGCACGCCGCATGTAAGGACAGACACAGGAGACGTGTTCAGGCACGGACGCTTTTTAAATATATATATATAGTTTTTTAATTTTCTTTTTTCTTTTCCGCTTTGTATCACAATGAAACAATTCCCGCTTGGTTCTGTTGTTAGTTAAGGACAACTTTTCAAAAGGAAGGCCACGTTTCTGTGTTCTGAAGTGAAGTGATCGGGTCTCTGTTTAAAACCAGCGGAGTGTGTGTGTGTGTGTGTATAAACAAGCGGCGTATGTGGAGATTAACAGCGTGTGATGTTCTCAGTGACAGATCTGGATCGGCCGAAGAGGACGCACTCGGAGGAGCATCAGATGTGAACTGCGCAGCCGAGGGACGCTGGAGAGGAAGTGTGTTCTCCGTCCGAGAGCGAGAGGTGAGCTCGGCGTTCTCCTCCTCCTCCTCCTCTTCTTCTTATTATTGTTGTTATTATTATTGTTGAGGTTTTTGTGATTACCCGTCGCATCACGAGAGCAGTGTCTCGTCTCATATTAACCGTGTGGCTGGACACACACACACACACACACACACACACCGGTACACGCCGTCCTTTAAGCTGGACCTCTTGTGCACGAGCGTTAAAAGTTAAAGCTGTTTGGGCCGCCCTGATGGCTTACAGCTACTCAGCAGTGGTGTGTCGAATGCAAATCGCTCCCAATCCGTCCGCACTCGTGTGGTTTGAGGTCACCCAGTGATTTATCATCCGAATTGTTTATATTTTCTTCACCTTCCCCGACTTCCTCCCTCTCTGCTGCCCCCTGCGTTGTGAGCGGATGTGTGTGTGTGTGTGTGTGTGTGTGTGTGTGTGTGTGTGTGTGTGTGTGTGTGTGAGAGAGAGAGCGAGCGAGAGCTATTTTAGACTCGGCATGTGGATCATCTGATGCAACACGAAAAAATCCTACCCAGAATGCTTTTACATTTACGGCTCTGATCTGGGATCAGACGGAGCAGTTTTGGTCCCGGATCAAACGAGCACCAGGCTGATCCCGGACCAGTCCGAGGAAAAAGGCCAAGTGATCCGATTCCAGATCAGTTTAAAAGATTCTGGTTCTAGATGAGTCACAAAAGCACGAATCCAATCTCGGACCAGAAAACACTCGTGATCTGATCCCGGATCAGTCTACAAAGCTTCGAAGATTAATTCAAAAAAAGCTTGAAGGGATAAAATAAAACGTAATAATAATAATAATAATAATAAAGAATTTGTTATCCGTCCATGTAAAAAATAGATAAAAATCTAAAAACGTTCACGATCGCATTAAAAAAAAAAAAAAAAAAAAGTCTCTGATCAAAGACAAAGCGCTTTTATCTGCCAGCTTTCTAAAAGCCACATGAGTCCACAGGAATCCTGTCCCACATCATCAGCGTGAAAGGCTGCGAGATCTGATCCCGGATCAGTCCCGAAGGCCGACTTTGTGCTCAGGTGTAAGTTACCTGTCGCCGTTGCGTAACCCGCGAGGAACACAATGAGTCCTTTTTCCTCCTCTCTGTAGAAGAGCGTGTTTGTCAGCCGTACAGCTGTTGCTGATTTATGCTAATTCGCGCGCGGTCCTGGTATTTATCGTAGCCGAGCTCCAGATCTGTTCCTGAACGTCCTGCTGTAACTGATTCATAAAACCTGGAGATCTGCGGCGTGTCGCGCTGAGCTGTTTTCTCATTTTCTAGATGGTTTAAGGGGAAGAAGAAAAGAAAAGGAAAAAAAAAAAAAAGAGAGAAAAAGACAATTTCCCAAATGGGTTTGCGCGACTCTTCTCTAAGGGGCCGAGTGTGTGAGTGCGTGGAGTTTTGGCATCGTGGCTCCTCTCGAGAGTTTTGCATTTGCAGAGGAATTCTCTTTACACACTGTGGCATTGTTCTTACACACGCGATTCACCGTGTTTCTCTGAATCGGGCAGCACAGTGTTTTTCCATCATGGCTCATGTGGTCGGGGGTCTCATTCGGACTACACTACATGTGTGTGTGTGTGTGTGTGTGTGTACGCATATGTGATATGGCAGCGGCTTTAAACTAGAGCTCTTAATATAGGCACTGACTATAGCACGCCGTCTGGCTCCTCGATAAGGCTGCACGGCTTACACACACACACACACGCACACACACACACACACACACTCCGCTCCACGGCACACACTCGTCTCCCGTCGAGCAACAGCTGAGACTATTAAGCAGGGGAAGCACTCTACGGAAAAGCCCATCGCGGCAGACATTTGCGTGCGCGCACGCGTACGCGTTTGACCCTCACATGGCCCTCCCGCGCGTGTGTGTGTGAATGTCAGAGCATGCGGCGGGCCTTGGCTCGAGCTCCGGGCGAGTGTATATCGTTCCTGTTCACCTCAGATGACTCACATACAGCGCGCGCGCGCGAGAGAGAGAGAGAGAGGCGCACACACACACACATATATATATATATATATATATATATATATATATATATACACACACACACACACACCCACACTATCTTCCTCACACACCCTTACCAGGAAACCAGTCTGAGTGTCACGTTTACGCCTGACCCCGCGGTGTCGGGGTGTCTGAGGTGAGCGCTCGCGCGGCGCGGGGCCGCGACACCCGGCGACTCTTTATGAGCTCTTTACCGATGTGACGTATAAGACGCGGCGCTATAATGAATCACACTCGCGCAGGATCGCGCACGTAGCCACACCGTGGGTTTCCTTTCATGCTCGGACTTGCGGTGCTCCTGCGATTTTATCCCCCCGATGCGGGTTGTAGCGATCGACACATACACCACGCGGCCCATCTTCACCCAGCTTAGCCGCTAATCACCGAACGGGACGTCTGGAATTCCAAAACACAAGAAATAACATATATAATAATAATAATAATAATTCAGTGAAGGGGATTGTGTTTCGGCTCGGGGATATCCGGCGGCGAGAGGGGGAGGACGCCGCGGCTCTCAGCGGTTAGCGTTATTCATCCCGCGTGGTGACGCAGCGCTGTTTTCGTTCTCAACAACGTAAAGGAAAAGTGATTACTTACTGTATATTTTTATATAATGTGTGTGTGTGTGTGTGTGTGTGTGTGAGGGATTTTTTCAGGGAGTTTCTACCTCACGAGGAAAATGATTCAGTTATAGGTGGTTTAGTTTCTTATATATGGAAATAATAATAATAAAAAAATAAAAAAAAAGAAAGGATATGTACAAGTTCGTTTCATTTTTGTCCCGCGCTCTCTGGACGAGCTCTCCGAGGCCGCGAGCGTCTCGGTGCGAGCGTTAAAAGCGCGGCGTCCGAGCAGAGCCGGGTCTAACCGCGCCCTCACTCCCGCCCGCCCGCCCGCCGCGGTCGGATTCCCGAATGAAGTTTTTCCGAGCGAGGAGATCCGACGGCACAAAGCCGGCTGTATAAAGTGTGTAAGTGCAGCGCACATTGTTGAATATAAACAGGACAGCCGCGGCGTGTTTGGCCTAAACACTGGGCCGTGAGTCGCGTTTCCATTGAAACAGCGCGCAGATGGCGGGGACGGGCTGCCAGCAGTATTTTTGCATGAACACAGAGATAAAAACCTGTCAGGCAGTTGATGGTTAATAACCAAATTTCTTTACCAAACATATTTTGTTTAGGCAAAGAGACAGGGTGCGCAGGCAGGCGGCGCGTCGGCCCTTTAAATCCATACGCGAGCGAGCAGCCGTTTCACCCCGCGTGAGAAATGTATCTTGGATTCTAATAGGGAAGTTGTGCGTCTGCCAAGGTACATGCGCGTCCTCAGCTAACCCCGGCACCCATATGGCGCTCGGCAGAGTCCACGTGAGGATCCGCTGTGAGTTTCTGGAGGGAAAAATATCTGGAAGTGGTTTGTAAAAGAGAGATGAAAAAATAAAACAGAGGTAGGCGAAGCATTCTCTCTGGCAGCAGTGCCAAGTTTACTTCTGATTTGTTTACAGCCGCTCCGTCTCTCTCTGTGTGTGTGTGTGTGTGTGTGTGTGTGTGAGGGAGAGAGAAACGGGGCCTGGGTCGGTTAGAGGAGGGAGCTGCACTCGCTCTCGGCACAAAGACACACACTGTCCTCCATTTTGGAGAAGAGGGCAGCCTGCAACTCATCTGCTGTTCAGAGTCGCAGAAGAATTCACGAGCACGCTGCGAGTGAAAAACAAAACGAGAGGGAGGGAGAAACGTGCGGAAACAAAGGACGCTAACAGGTCGTTAGCGCGCGCCCGTGGCTCTGAAGCGTCCCGGCGCTGGGCCGCGGGCGGCGGCAGGTAGAGGCTGGCATGAGCCGTGCTTTGTGGGAAGTGGCTCGGAGTAGTTTGGACTCTGCCTTTTCACACACACACACACACACACACACACTTCACCACGCCGAGGCAAACCAGCGCACTTCATCAGCAGGAAGCGTCTGATAAAGTTCCAGACCATAAAGCAGATTATTTAGTAACCACACACGGCCCAGCGCCCGCTTATTATTTAGCTAATATTTTAAGTTTTTTATGTATTTTTATTTTTTTTACGCCTGGCGTTTGTCTTTATCTCAGTGTAGCGACACGTTCTTTAACGCTCCGTAGTGAAAGGTTGAATAAAAAATTGAAAAGAGGCTGCGAGTGCGACTCGGCTCCTTCACACCGAGCCACGGGGCTTCGCTTTTTAGTGCGCTGTCTCGTAAAAGAGTCATCTGATTCTGGGCGATTTATTACTCTCTCTCTCTCTCTCTCTCTCTCTCTGTTCTTCTCTTCGTTTAGTGCGAACGTCACATTCCGCTTTTCATTTGATCGATATCTTCAGCGTCCCGATCTTTAATATCGGAGTGGCCCAGATGTCCTTTAGTGTATATTATATGGATACGGAGTGCTTTATGAGTGTGTGTGTGTGTTTGTGTGGGTGTGTGTGTGTGTGTGTATATAAGAAGGCCGGTTTGAGGGAGCCAGGCCGGATCGAGTGTGTGTATCCAGCCAGCTGCAGGAGAGAGGAGACATTTTGTTGTCTTTCGCAGAGCGAGGGAGCGAGAGAGGTGCACCGACCTGTTGCCAGGACAAATGGTGTTGCCAAGACAATTTGGCAGAGATGTGTGGGTTTATTTTTTTTTTTCTCTCTCTCTCTCTCTCCCTCCCTCCTTCGTTTTCACCCCTCCCTCGTTCTCGTTCTGTTTTTTCACTGACTGATGACGGCAGCTGCTTCGTGAACACCCAGCATATGGGCCGATGTTTATATACTATTAACGAGCGTGTACTACAGCCCGGCTTTCATCTCCCTCACTCCCGCACGCTCACTCTTTACCTCACATGGAAATAGCTTACATATATACTGTATATATATATATATATATATGTGTGTGTATTTAGAAAGGAATTCTGGGAATGTCGACATTGTTTATCCGAGTCCGTAGCGTTTTTTTTCGGCGCGGTCACGCGGGTTTAACCCCACGCCCGTCTCCTAAACCCCGCCTTTCCTCGGGTCGTCCAGCTCGTTAACGTCAGCACTTTCTGTTATCAGGGTCGAGAGGAAGAGCGTAGCGTCTCCAGCGTCCCTAATGACATCTGGATCAAACAGAACATAAACACACACGCCGTAGCAGCGCCGCAAAAACTCAAAAGTCTTTGTCTTTACAGTAAACATGTGCAGCGGCTCAGGAGACTCGGACCGATGTGTCCTGCATTAAACACGCGACACGATGAACTCAACGATACAGAAATGACTGAGGGGGTGGAAAAGTACAAATGTGTCGCACAGATACGCACGATCACGTGTTTTTATGGCTGTTTATTTGTTTGTTTTTTCAATTGTTTCTACAATCAATAAATAATAATACAATATAAAGCTGATGTTTGTGACGTAATCAAGCAATGACCGAACGTTACCTTTCTGTCCTGCATGAGCGTGAAGAATCCAAGATCACAGCCTCACCTTTTTCAAAACCTTTCTATTGGTAAACAGACAAACAAACAAACAAACAGACAGGTTCTGATTTTACCCCAAAGTCCGTCTCCACGGGCACAAATGCCCAAATCGAGTCCTCTGACTCGGTGACACTCGTGCGTCCACTAGAGAAAAAAAAAACCTCATGTCGATTATTTAGGACGACAATGTGAAGGTCGCGATACTCTAACATGATTATTCATCCACTTTGGATTTACAGTATGATGCGCTTAAACAAACTTTTTGATTCTCTTGCGTATCTTGAAATAATTTAGCCGTGAAACACGTAAGAAAATAATAACAATAAAGAAGGAAAACAACGCCTCTTACCGTCATTCAGTTCAAAAATGCAATTGGGGAACGCGAACCAGTCTAATCTGTATGTCTGTGGACTGTGGGAGGAAACCGGTGGAACCCCGAGGGAACCCACCAAGCACAGGGAGAACATGCGAACTCCACACACACACACACACACACACACACAGAGACAGGAATCGAACCCGGACGTGCTAACCAAAAGGCCACCAATTAGGAAGAGAATAATCGGTGCTCGTGTTTGGTGTGTGTGTGTGTGTGTGTGTTTGTCCAGGGTGTACCCCGCCTCGGCCCCCTAAGTCTCCTGGGATAGGCTCCAGTCCCCCCCTCCTGTATTACAGGATAAGCGCTATAATAAAAGGCGACGGGTTTCCGATCGGGTCGGTACTGATGCTCTTCTGATTCCATCTTCTGTTGTCGGGATTTAAAAGTCTCCCGGAGGCTGAAATTTCAAAACGTAATCATTCGGATTTGCTTTAAGGACGAGCGCCTGTGGGTCCGGGTCCCGTCCCTGACACGGCGGTGTACGGTATACGGCCCGCCGCACGGGTATACGTGTCTGATTAAACTTTTAAAAGATCTTCACTTTGTCATTTCTTTTTCTTTTTCCTCCTTTCAGACCTTTAATTAGCTCTCGTTCGATAAAGGAAACAATGAGCATCAGTGTGTTTCTGCGAAAGCTTTGTCCCGACACGTCATCCTCGCAGCGCTGTCATTAATCGCAGAAGGTCAGGTTTCTTTTTCGGCCAGATTGAGAATTATTCATCGGGATTACGAGCAAAACAACGCCTTTGTTCAGCCGAGCGCTTAAAACTTCACGAGCAGCCAAGGCTGTCTGTACAGCGTCTTCTGTTTTCAACTTAACCACACACACACACACACACACACACACATGCTCTCTCTCTCTCTCTCTCTCTCTCTCTATCTCTCTCCTTCTATCTCTCTCTCACACACACACACACACACACAGGTACGAGCGTGCTTCTGTGCCTTACGCATACACTCAAATTCTCAGACACATTTCATTTCAGGACAAATTTATTTTAAATAAAAATAGATAGATTGACCTTGGTCTCAACGAAGGTCAATCATGTTCACGAGACTCTAATCATCTTATGGCGAGTGTCGAAATCTCCTCATTCAGCTCTTCCTGTTCCCTTTTGTTACGTTGAGAGTTTCTTTATGAACTGGGCCAGTTATACAACATGCTGCTGATGTAACACTATAAAACATTAAAGCAACAGGCAGCGTGTGTGTGTGTGTGTGTGTGTGTGTGTGTGTGTGTGTGTGTTTGGCTCGTCATACACAGCTTTTTCTCCCGCGTATGATTCTGCAGTTTACTTTCTGCAACTGTCACTATTCACACACTCAGACCTGTAACCCGCGCGGTTCCCTCACACCCGCCACGCTTCCTGTCCTGTCCGGCTTGCCGTAGCTCCGGGGTTTTTCCCCAAACCGTGATGTAGAATCAGTTCAGGATTTTCGTTACTCATCCACGTGTCACTGTGTTACCTGGTACCGGTTCGGCGCTGGTTCGGCTCGGCTCTCCGTAGTCCTGCTGTGGTTCTAACATAAAGTCGGTACCACCGGTTTGGACCAGAATTTAAGCCAAAAGACTAATAGTACATCTGCAGTGAGAGTGTCACACTTACCGTAGCTGCAGTAAACAGCTGTATATTTCTGTAACAGCTGGATGCAATAAAACATAAATGACGGAAAAATTATTTTAACTGTTCAGGTTACAGTGGATGAGTTTGTTTTTAAAATCATGATTTACATTTTTGGAACATTGATTATTCTCACACACACACACACACACACACACACACACACACACACACACAGGTGGCTTAAACTTTAAAAGATTAAAATTTTTTTAAATACACAT
>JAQQZT010000017.1:1077930-1091299 GCA_030068275.1 Clarias platycephalus
TTGGCACCCTGTCCAGGGTGTACCCCGCCTAGTGCCCGAAGTCTCCTGGGATAGGCTCCAGGTCCCCCGCGACCCTGGACACAGGATTAAGCGGTATAGAAAATGACTGACTGACAGAAATAAATGGGGGGGACAGATTTTTAACATGTGTTCTGTTATTCATTCTGTTCAATCGAAAGTCCCGCTTTGACTTGAAAGCCCTTTGTTTTTTTCGTTTTGTTTGTTTTTTTTTGTTGTGTTTTTTCCTTCCCTACTGTGATCAACCTTGATATTAAACCCCATGACAAGGTGAAACGCTGATCGAGTTGTTACAGCGTCTGTGATTGGGCGAGAAGTTGTAAAAATCGGGCGCAGACGTAAGGATCCGAGTGACTCCTAACAAGTTGCGGTGTCTGCCACGCCCACGTCCCCGAAGACAAGCCTGTTAATGAGTTGATTGGATGGTTGAGTCGGTCAGAGCGTCTCCAAAACAGCAGCTCTTGTGACGTGCTTCGTGGTTTTCAGTGACCAGGACCTGACGAGGGTCACCACGGGGGTGGTCTCGTGTGTCTCGAGCACACAGCACACCTCCAGACGCCTCAGAGCCACGATGTCGCGTCTGAAGGGTGGAGAGAAAGAATTTCATTCCCGATCAGTCCGGTGTTCTCTTCTCTCGCCTTCCGTAAAAAAAAAACACCACACGCTCGTCCACACTCCTCAAACCTGACTGTTATATAAACATCTTATAATCTACATCATTTGTTCCGTTCTGTTTTTTTTCTCTCTCTCGTTTTGTTTTATGTCGGTTCTCGAAGATGACGGCGAATTTTATTTGCGCGCTTCTTCTGTCTCTGTGCGAGCGACAAGTTTTTGGCAGATTGTTAAACCAAGTCCTGAGACGCCTGTTCTGTTAAAAAAAAAAAAAAAAACTAATAAAAAATACAATATCACATATCATAAAAAATGTGATAAGACACACACACACACACACACACACACATGCAAATAAAGAGGCGTATTCAGATTCGTCAATGAGTAACGGCTGCAATACCAGACATTTACACACACACACACACACGGTCACACTCGTACATTCCGACAGACTTTCTCACACACACTTTTTTTTTTTTTCCTTTTCTTTTCTTTTTTTTCCCTTTGCTCCAGCCTGTACGAATCCCTCCAACACTCCGTCATTCGTGTTCCTTCAGGCCTGGCGAGCGGGAACTCTATTGTGCACATTCTTTTATCTGAGTAAGGATTCAAGTATTGGGAAGTGGAGCCGATCAAACGTACGTGTGTGTGTGTGTGTGTGTGTGTGTGTGTGTGTGTGTGTGTATGGCTTTATTCACCTGTACAGGCTTGTCCTTATAAGAGGAAGAGCTTGGGTGAATTTTTTTATATTCACTTGGTGTGTATTTACACAGCGAGCTGAACAATAGTCCTCGTCACAGAGCCGCGCTGATCTGGGTTTAAGGGTCGAGTTTAGATTGAGGAGATTTGCTTTAAACATACACAACGTCTCACACACACACCCACACACGCACGCACAAGATATCACACATAAAAATCTAATTCACCTCACACTGAGTTCACGTGGCGTCCTGTACTCGGAGCTGCGAGGAGTAAAATTACTCTCGGTAGTAAAAAAAAAACACACACACACACACACACACACACACACACACTTCTTCAAGCACAAAATCGTTAATCAGTCGTGTTCTTTTTATTTTTTTAAATTCCTAATATCTGCTAGAAGTGTGAGCCAGGGGCTCCAACCTGGTCCTGCTTCTCACTTTTATTTATTTATTTATTTATTTCGCGATCCAACGAATCGGCTAATTAGCGCGGCGTCGGCGCAGGACAACACGTTGTGAAGTTTCACCAAGCGATCGTGACTAGCGAGGACTCCGGAGGTCCCTCCTCTGTAGGGGTCGCGTGGAGCGTCCGTAAAAGCCCACGCCACCGCTTTATTCACCGATAACGAGCGAGGTCGCGCGACTTAATAACGAGCAGATGGACTACACAACAACAACAACAACAACAAAAAAGTAAAAAATAAATAAATAAATAAGGGTTTAGTCAAATTCCCCAGGCTGATTGGTGTTGTGTTTGCGAGCTGCTGTTGTGTAAGTGTACAGAACGTGCGCACACACACACACACACACACACACACACACACACACACACACACAGCCACGAGCTACGAGATGGACATGAAGTCTAGGCTTTAAGAGTTTATTATTGAAGACTTTTGGATTAAAAGACAGACTGTTTGCCACACACACACACACACACACACACACACACACACACACACACTGTATATATTCACACATATTGATCGTGTGATAAATTTGGGATTTTTGATTATAACTTTGATTATAACACATTTGTTTTTCTTATCCAGTTATATTTAATATTTCTAATAATATAAACTCCTGTATGTTATAAACATCAGGTCCGTCACCCGTCTCGCTTTTATCTCCCTCTCTCTCTCTCTCTCTCTTTATCATTACAAAGAAAGCATAAACTCGTCCTCTCGCACTGGAGACTCCTTCCATGAACGTCGAATAAATAAAAGCCACCTGAACACACACACACACACACGTCTACACGTCCTATAACACGATTAAAGGACAAATACCATAATTTTTTTTCGACGTGGTCTCCGCGCTTTTCAATACACGTTGTCCGTCTGATAACAAGCGTCCGTGTCCCGTCGTTAATCAGGGAACGTTTTGGGTCGAGGCAGATCAGGACGGTCGTGAGGACGATTTAACACCTCGACGGTGTGGACAGACGATCATGAAGTTCAGCTCTTCAGTCGACGACTGTTCGACCTTTTTCCAGGTGTCTCGTCATCAGGAATGATTCTCATCCAGAATCCAGATGTTCCCGTTAATTTAACGATAATAATCATATATGTGTATAAATTCTTTCTGTTTGTGTATAAGATGAAGCGACACCTTTCTCGGTTGTTTTTTAGTTTTAATTGAGAAAGATGAGCCGAGATGTAACTCTGAGATAACGGGGGTCAAGGTGGAGCGTGAGGTTATTATTTCTCTCACGGAGCTGAACTGGGTTTTTTTTTTTTTTACTTTCTTTCTTTCTTTTTTTTCTAAATAAATCATGATTTATTTCACTTTCCGATTTCCTCTCTCGCCTGAGAACTGGGAAGGAGCTTTTCGTCTCAGCGTCCGTGTCTCAGCCTCGTGTTTTATATCACTGTCACGCTGGAGACGTGTACCATATCGAAGAACAGATCAGACTGTAGGAGTTACAGAGCCACACACACACACACACACACACACAGGGTTATAGACTAAAGACGAGCAGATTTTAGATTCCGATCGGACACTGCGGGTTTTGTTTTGTTGTTGTTTTTTGCCTGTAAGCACCTGTAAGTCGCTTAACATACAAATGAAAACGAGTCTGCGGTTTTTGTTGTGCCATGTGTTTTTTATCTTTTTTTTTTAATCCAGCACATTGCAAGAAAAGCCAAAAAAAAAATGCTGAGGCCACAAACTGTACCGTACAACTTATAATGCTTCGTCGAAATTTAGTTTGGAAAGGAAGAAAAAAAACAGACATCGCCGTCCTCATCACTTTTTCACATCACATGTGCAGTTTTTTTTTTTTTTCTTCTTCTTCTTCCTCGAGAATAAAAGACGACTACATCCACCTCCTCGTCCCGGTGCGTGTTTAGCGTCTCCCGGATGTCCTTGTATGTACGGGGTCGCTGAGGGTGAGGGTGAGGGGGAGTTTTTTTTTTTTTTTTTTTTTTTTATCCAGCTGGTTTAAATCGCAGCTGGTTTATTTTTGGTTTAAATTCATGTTCGATGCAGAATGGAAACACATGTCTCGGCCATAAATGCAAACTCCGTACTCATTCACGAGCAGCTCGCCAGCGCCCCCTGTCTGCAGAAGCGCTCCACGGCAGGCCAGGGTAGGACAAGTCTAAATGTTTTAAGCCTTTAGTCATTATTTATTTACGATGCTGAGCACGACAGGGGAGCAGCAGCCAGTCGAGAACAGGGTGTTGTTTCTTCTCTTTTTGGGATGCGTGAATATTATTATTATTATCATTATTATTATTATTATTATTATTATTATTGAAGGGTGTCAATACATTATACAGAACAACAGACAAGCTGCTCTTTTTCATGCCCGTGCTCATGTGCCTCTCTCTCACTCTCTCTCTCTCTCTCTCTCTGTGTGTGTGTGTGTGTGTGTGTGTGTGTGTGTGTGTGTGTGTGTGTGTGTGTGTGTGTGTGTGTTTGCCTTCAAGGTTGCCGCCATCAGCCGCAAAGGGGATGACTGAGCGCGTCCACAACATCAACCTACACAACTTCAGCAGCTCGGTACTGGAGACCCTGAACGAGCAGCGCAACCGTGGGCACTTCTGCGACGTGACGGTGCGCATCCACGGCAGCATGCTGCGCGCCCACCGCTGCGTGCTCGCCGCTGCCAGCCCCTTCTTCCAGGACAAGCTGCTGCTGGGCTACAGCGACATCGAGGTGCCGGCGGTGGTCTCCGTGCAGTCGGTGCAGAAGCTCATCGACTTCATGTACAGCGGCGCGCTGCGCGTGGCCCACTCGGAGGCGCTGCAGATCCTCACGGCCGCCAGCATCCTGCAGATCAAGACCGTCATCGACGAGTGCACGCGCATCGTCTCGCACGCCTCGGGCCCGGACACGCCGCGCGGCACGCCCGACTCGGGAACCTCGGGCCCCGGGAGCGACGTCGAGCAAGGCCTCGAGCGCGCCTACTCGTCCGTCTACACCGGACTGGAGCTGCAGAACGGCTCGCGGAGCGAACGCCAGCACTACACCAGCGTTTCCATCCCTGGCGGCTTCGACCCGCTGCAGCCGAAGGACGGCGTGCAGGACCCGGCACTGTGGGTGAGCCGGCTGCACGAGCGCCAGCAGCAGGCCGAGCGCTTCCTGGCTTCGACGGAGACCACGCACTGCCGCAAGCAGCCACGCCCGGTCCGGCTGCACACGGCCGAAAACGACGTGCGCATCAAGCAGGAGAGGACGACCGAAGAGACGTACGGCTGCTACGGATTGGACGTGGAGGACGCGAACGGGGAACCCAAAGGGGAGAGCTTCGACTCGGGCGTCAGCTCTTCCGTCGGCACGGAGAACGACCCGTCGGAGCAGCACTTCATGCCCGTGTTCGGGCGCGAGTGCGAGGCCGAGGTCGGCACGCCGGTGCACATCGACGTCACCGACTCGTCCCCGGAGCAGAGCCAGGAGATGGGCGAAGACAACAACAGCGCGGACGGGAGGGACATCGCGATGGACCAGGCGGCGCTCTCCAACCCCATCGCGCCCAGTTCGGTGCCCGGCGGGCAGCTCTACATCCGCCCGTGCGACACCATCGCGGCCAACCTGCGCATGCCGCTGACGCTAACCAGCAGCACCAACTCGTACCTGCCCACGCTGTTCGCCCCGCAGCCCTCGGCCAACGAGAACAAGCCGTTCCTGTTCAGCCTGCCGCAGACCGTCAGCTCCCAGCAGCCCCAGTTCGTGGCCGTGCCTCCCCACAGCATGACGCCTTTCCCCAGCGGCCTGAGCGGAGTGCCAACCGCCGGCGCGCAGCAGCCGCCCGCCGCCACCGGAGTGGTGCAGCAGGGCGAGAAGAAACCGTACGCCTGCACCCTGTGCTGCAAAACCTTCACTGCCAAACAGAACTACGTCAAACACATGTTCGTGCACACAGGTAAGCCCCGCCCACTCATATCCTCACTATTAAACGCGTGCATCTCATTCCCTCCGCTACGTCCCGTTCGTTTTAAGGGAGGACAAACAGAATTTGATCTTTTGACCCGATACGGTGAGAGTAAAGATGGTGTACGCTTAGAGAAGTTTGGACCTGACAGTTTGTTAGAGTTTATTGCTTGTTAAGAGTGGACTCGAGGACAGTTCAGGTGGTGACACACACAGTAGACGCCGCACACACACATGCATGCACGCGAGGCGTCACTCGTCAGCGATAAGCCGCTACGTTACAGGCGAGGCGATCCGCTCATCACGCGGTGTGTGTGTTTTGGATCTCGGGAGAGACGAGCGTTTCTGTGGGACAGCTCCGTCCTCACCCTCCAAATTAGGCTTTGAGCAAACTCATTACACAAAAACAGAACGCAATTAAAAAATGCTAAAACGCAGCCGTCTTCCTTTCCTCCCCCCCGTTCAGACGCCGGCACGTCGAGGTGACAGCGCTTTGGGCTGGAAGCGCGTACGCCGGGCTTCATTAGAGCCGCGCGCGCTCCGTACAGATGGTAATCACTGACAGATCTGTGGGGCTTTTTCCTGCGACGTGAAGGCTGTCGCGACGCTCCTTGTTTGCATACGCAAAGGAATTCTAGGCGAATTCGGGGGCTGTGGGGGGGGCACACGCCAAGAACGGAACATTTACTGTTAAAATACCAGCGATTTAAATTCGGTAATTGAGCGTCTCATTTGAATCTGGAACGGACGGGCAAGTCTGAGCCGCAAACTCTTAGGAGTACTCTCCATTATGTTCATTATCATTTAAAACATATGACTGTAAAATCCACGTTCCTGATTGGCTCCCGTTTAATTACAGACAACATAAATCCGTAAGCTCTGGCGGATTCTCAGACATTTCCGGAAACCTGGGAGTCATGTTTGTAAACACCAATCGGAAGTGGATTCCCGAGCACTTTCACATTTAGCCACGCCCACAAAGCACACGCAGAAGGCGCAGTTCGCTACTTTAGTACATCAGCTACATCGCTACCAACCAATAAAAAAAAATAAACAAATAAACACACGATTTAAACTCGACAGTTTTAAACGCGTAAATAAACCCGACGGTCTGAATCTGAGCCGCGTTAGCGCTGACACCGGAGACGCCTTCGTCACAGCAATAATGTGTTTTTTTTATTATTATTATTATTATTATTATTTACGAGTCCCTGTGAAGGAGGCGTTGCTATAGAAACAGATCAACAACAAGACGCCTTTATTCGGGGGAAATAGCGCCCCTTGGAGGAGACACGGGTAAAGGACCTTGCTCAAGCGGAGCCAGGTGGAGCTGGGGGTTTGAACCTCCGATCTCCTGATCAGGAACACAGGAGCCTTGAGCTACCACCCCGAAACTCAACACTTCACCTTTTGGGTCAATTGTAATTGATCTTAACGGATTTACGTAACCATAGTAACAACACTAGCGGGCGCGTATTAATATTTAAGAATCTGACGATAATATAATATTATAAATAAGTAAAGTTCACTAAAGCTGGGATGTGTTTAAAACTTTGAGATTTTTCTGTACAGTTTGTTCACCGCGATGTTTTAATTACAGGAGTGGAGACGCCCAAACCGAACGGCAGTTTTTAATCACGCGGTTTAGCCGCTAACGTTAGACATGTTGCGAGAGCTGCGAGAGTGAAGGTAGCTGGAGAGAGAGCACGCACACTTGTTGCAAAAACATGCCAGTGTGAGACGTAAAACCGCGCACATTGTGGTGTGTGTGTGTGAGAGAGAGAGCGGAGCAGTTTCCGAACGCTAGCTAGCCACTGAATGCTGCGAGTGTTTAGCAGTCAAACATCACATTGTGCGTGTTACTGCGTTAGCGGCAACAGACCATCAAAATGTTTCTGTAATATCCGAATTTTCCTGTTTTTCGCTGATTGTGAGGACATTTACACGGTGCCAAGGCGAACGCACACACACACGCGCGCGCTCGCGCACACACAGTGCGGCTCATCAGATAGGGAATGGTCCGTGGCAGTGCGAGCCGCAGAAGCTCACCGATGTCTCCGGAGTCACACCGGGTCAGCTCCTTTACACCACCACGCTCTTAATTAAACTCTATTTAGGGACAAAAACACAAGAATTAACACTTCTCGGCGCTCCATTATCCGTAATTAATAGTCATTAAGGCGTCGGCGGATCACACACCTTCTCGTCGCGGCGGATAAATATGATTAGCAGACACGACTGAGTTTGTGCCAGAGAACTTCAAAACCCTCCCTGAAGCCTGCCAAGAAAACTTCAGACAAACCCGGCGAAGACGAGCGCCATTACTTACGCCGCCGCGTACGGCCCGAGCCCGAACGCACGCCAGGATTTACACCAACCTTCAGAACCCGTAAAAAAATACGCCGTCTCTTAAATACACTCGATACAGAGCGACTCACTCACTCTTCCAGGAGCGACTCGCTCGCTCGCCCGAACCCTCCACAAGCTACTGCGGCCATCTACGCGTCGCGCCCGAAACGTGCGAAACCCGTACAAAAGTAATGCCGCCCTGTACCGCAGTAGCCGAGCTGCGCTACTTAAAAGCTTGATACCGCCGTCATTCATGCTCGCGGGGGAAAAACCCCGGAGCTCAGACACGGAAAAAAAATCGAAAGTGGAACGGAAGTCGGAGCGTCGTTTCACGATAAGATCATCGTGACTGACAGATAAAGACAGTAGATCTATTTTATTCGTTCTTCATTAATCATCCGGAAAAACAGGTTCGAGAGGCCAAAGTGTTTTAGAAAGCTTTCCCAGGAAAATCGACTTCGCGTTACCGTGCGTCATTCATTCACCTTTCGGTCTCGTTTTTGATGTTTGAGGTGATGTTTTGCATGTAAGCGACGCGGATGCGCTTTTGTCATTTACAGTCAGAACATCAGTCAGAACATTTTGTAACTCAGATGAGAATTTTCAGTTCAGCTCAGTGAAATCACACACACACACACACACACACAGGTTTACTAAAGAATTTAAGACAACGTTGACTGATCTTGTTTGCTGTTGAACGATCACACGATACCAGATTATCACGATACCATGAACGAATTGTTTCGATAGCACCACCTGTAGGTTAATAGCGGAACTGCGACGTTTTCCCACCTCGAACACAAACGAATGTAAAAAAGAAGTATTTAGAGAAAAATTGTCGCACAAAAGAATGGAGATACGTCGCTGAATCGTTTTCTCTAGTACTTGTGTTATTAATGAACCGGTGTTGGTGTGTGCCGTCGCACTGCGAGGACAGTCTCGGGTTTTTCCGTCACGCAGCACTAAAGTGAAAGCGACTCTTTGCGACCGTGTCCGGCCTTGGAATGTTATTTGTGTCTTATGTAACACTTTGTCAGACTTTGACCTCGGGCTCGTCATCATGGACGAATGAGGAGTGTGTGTGTGTGTGTGTGTGTGTGTGTGTGTGTGTGTGTGTGGGGTGATATGAGATCAGAGTGATCACGGTGATTGGACGGACGCTAATCAAACGTTAGCGTGGCGCGGAAACTAATTACATGCGGTTTAACAGAAGAGCAAAGCTTTTTTACTTTTCGGGAAAAAAAAAATGTTGAGATTCGCTCCTGATGGTGTTTAGTCAGGTATCGTTACCGTACTGTTAATGAGATGTCCATAAGAATGACATCTACCCGCGCTGAAACATCGCTATTAACCAGCGGCGTCACAGCAGGAGGGACGCGATCACCTGTGCATGCGTTTCCTCGGCGCTTGCTCCTTTGGCCACGCCCACCTGCACCAGCATCTGCTCAAACAGCTGTGCTTCTTGAAGCTTCACAGCCTTAATGATGAAGCAAAGAGAAGTTCTTTAACCCTCCTCTTTAACAGATCTTTCCTGGGGGGGAAAAAAAAAAAAAAAACAGTGTGATGTTCTAGGAACAGCGATGTCACTTCCTGTGCTCATGAATATTAATTAGCTCGTCGGAGAGAGCGTATTGTACTGTGGCGTGTGTTTTATCTGCTTGTAACGATGGGTGCGTTTTTGTGTCCCCGCGCAGGTGAGAAGCCGCACCAGTGCAGCATCTGCTGGCGCTCGTTCTCCCTGAAGGATTACCTGATCAAGCACATGGTGACCCACACGGGCGTGCGCGCCTACCAGTGCAGCATCTGCAACAAGCGCTTCACGCAGAAGAGCTCGCTCAACGTGCACATGCGCCTGCACCGCGGCGAGAAGTCCTACGAGTGCTACATCTGCAAGAAGAAGTTCTCCCACAAGACCCTGCTGGAGAGGCACATGGCGCTGCACAGCACCGCCAGCGGGGTCGTCACCGGGGTCACCGGGGTCGTCACCGGGGTCGTCACCGGGGTCTCCGCCGCCAACCCGCCGGGCCCCGCGTCCATCCCGGTGCAGATGGCCGTCCCTGAACCCGGTCCCGGGGTGGTGGCTCTGGCCATGCCGGTGGGAGGAGGCGGAGCCGGGGGAGGCGTCAGCGGAACCGGAGTGGGCGTGGCCTCCGAGGCGAGCTGCCAGGAAGCGACGACCTACATGTGCTCGGTGTGCCCGGTGAAGTTCGACCAAATCGAGCACTTCAACGACCACATGCGCAAGCACGTCTCCGACGGATAAGTACGGAAAAAAAAAAAAATCAAATGTATATCGTCAAAAGTTTTAAAAAACTTTTTAAACAACAACAACAACAAAAAAAAAAAGGAATGAAAAGAAAAATAATGGCACTAGAATTTATTTTTTTTTTTTTCTTTTTTGGTTGGTTCGTGTTTGTTCGTTTGTTTGTTTGTTTTTCCCTAAAAATTTGGGGCATGAAGAGTAATGAGTATAGACACTGGCACATTGAGTTGAGTTTTCCCAGAAAACAAAAATTTTTTATTTTTTTTTTTTTTTTTTTTTTTTTTGGTCGTTTTTTGTCGTTATTCTTAAAGAATTAAAAAACCATAGATGGTGGCCTTAAGGCTGTGTAGTTGGAGATGATCCACTGGCTGGATCCAAACTACTGGCCTCTAAATGTATGATTTCCTTACTGATTTATGTGTTGAACACTACCGAAAGGCCTGCGAAAGATCCGCACACACACACACACATGTATATATGCGCATATATATATATATATATATATATACATATATATACACACACACACACACACACACATACACAGACTACTTATACACTTACACACCGTAGAGTGAGTCGTATCGTATGCGTGTGTGCGTACTTACATACGTGGCCGTGTGTGTGTGTGCGTGTGTGTGTGTGTGTGTGTGTGTGCGCGTGTGCAAAACCGTGAAATTTTTAAGCGTTTTCCCATGTAGACCGTACTGGATGCCGCCGCCGCCGGCGTCCTGATTACTGTGGTGAACCTTTAACAAAAAAAAACAACATAAGAAAAACAAGAAAAAAAACCAACAAGAAGAAGCAGATTATCAGACTTTAGATTGGACGAGGAAGTGAAGACGGTCACACGTTTGCCTTCTTTAGATCAGATCCGATTCCACACCGGATTTATTTATTTTTAAAAAAAATCGATTCAGCTCCACGTTACGCAGGTCCACGCACGGCGTCATCATGAGGAAAAGAACCTTAAACACACTTTACGGTCATTTATTATTATCTTTTCTCTCTCACTTTTTTTATTCGTATTTATACACACACACCCCCCTTCACACACACACACACACACACACACAACCTTTCCCTCAACCTCTCTCCCTCTCCTTCTAACCCCGCCTCTTTCCCATGATTCCCTGTAGACGTCTGGAGTCGAGTTTACAGCGCGAAGGGTTCAGCCTTTATTTTCTTCGTCAGTATTCGAGCTTTGAGAATTCACTTTTTTGCGAACACTGCCACTGAAAAAAAAAAAAAAAAAAGACTGTTATTTGATCTCTTCCTAAAAGTGACGAAAAAATTAAACGGATACGAAAGAAAAGAAGCCCAGGAACAACAGAGGGTTCTTTTTTTCATTCTTTCTTTTTTTTTTTTAATTCACAATTTGTATCTTTCTCGTCGCTCCACGATCGGAAAAAAACAAACGGAAATGTAAAGGCTGGCGCGGCGCGGCGTTAGCGGCTGCTCCGCACACACACACACACTCCCGCGTTCAGACTGTTACACCCCGACGCGGTGTGCTGAAGCTGTTCTCACTATTCGCACTACTCCACCAGCTGCCGACGCCGAGCCGCTCAGCGACCCGGACACAAATAACCCAAAATCCCAAAATAAAGAAACGTTTAAAAAAAAAAAAAAAAAGGAAAAGGAGTTTCAAATGAAAAAATGTTTTGTTTTGTTTTTTTTTAAAAAAGGAAAAAGACGAAGCTGCTTCCTGTTAGCGACGACGTCCGCCGTGACTCAGCTCTTTGGCCCGGGTGGGGCGACTGAAGTGCACTACTCCTGATCCCTAAGCCCCATCTAGTGGCTCAAACGGCCCCGGCGTGAGATTTATCGTTTCTTTTTCTTTCTTTCTTTTTTTTTTTTTTGGCCAACAGGAAGCACAAACAGTCCGAAAAGGAGGGAAAAAGAAAGAGAGGGAGGGAGAGAGGGCTAGTCGGGGAAAACAAAACAAAAACAACAAAACACACACACACACACACATTCACTATCTTCTAGTGCACTTACTCTTTTAGTGAAAAGAAAAGAAAAGAAAAGAAAAAACATTTTTGCCTCCCACGATGCACTGCAGCAGGATAGACTTTACCCATAATGCATCATGCGTTGGTTTGTAGGGGAACCAAGACAAAAAAAAACAAAATAATCAGATCCTTTTTCTCTTTTCATTTGTTCGTTAATTTTTTACAATTTTTTTCTCGATCCGTTTCTGACTGAAGTGCACTACTTCTGATCCCTAAGCCCTAGACGTCTAGTGGCTCAAACGGACCCCGGCTCTCTGGACTGAAAGAAAGAATGAAATGGTGTGACAGACGCGTTCAGAGCTCAGATCATCACCGTAGTAACATTCATTCCTGACCTGAAGTGCACTACTTTTCATCCCTACAGCCTATTGAGTGGAACAACTAGGAAGAGTAAACCAGAGAGAGAGAGAGAGAGGGGTGTCCGAATCTTCCCACAATGCACTGCTGCGAGGTGTTAAAACACACACGAACCTGCATTCCTGATTACGATGCACTCCTGTTCATCCCTAAACCCTGAAACATCTAGTGGCCTTAAAGACGAATCTACAGAGTACGTCCAAAAACCCTCACACCCTGTATGTGTCCATTATAAACAACGATCATCGCGCACTCGTAAAAATTCCCACGTCAGCGTCAATCCTGGCTGGTGCTCGTTACCCATAATGCACTGGGGTATTCGTAAAAAAAAGACTAAACACTTCTTCATCCCTAAAGGCAGGACGCCCCTCGCCCTAAACCCCTAAACCGTCCTGCGCGCTATATGACTTCCCACAATGCACTGCCACAGGTGTGAGTACCCATAATGCACCCTGATTTTTTTATTATTATTATTATTATTATTATTATTATTAAGACTGAAACAATCAAGTGCCCTACGTAGTGACACTGAAAGAATAACGACATATACACACACTCTGTCCTCGGTCTAGTGCACTACTCTTAGAACCCTGAACCCTAGAGAGAGAGAGAGGGGGGCGCGTGTCCAGAGTCTCGCCCCGTTCACTACAGCGTGCACCCAACATTTCCCGTCT
>JAQQZT010000017.1:1091399-1111589 GCA_030068275.1 Clarias platycephalus
CTAGAGAGAGAGAGAGGGGGGCGCGTGTCCAGAGTCTCGCCCCGTTCACTACAGCGTGCACCCAACATTTCCCGTCTCCCATAATGCATTGCAGAAGGTTGCCAGTTTGAGTCACTAGATCAGTGTGTTGTGTTTGAGCACCGCTTCCCGCTCTGTCCTCGCCCGCGCGCTGCGTCATGAAATAAAAAGCAATCGTCATAAGAGAGAAATTTCATTCGAGATATAATTTGTTTATTAAAAAACAACAACAACAATGAGAGCATACGTCTAAGCACCTGTGCTTCACATGGAATCGTTTCACTGTGTGTGTGTGTGTGTGTTTCTGCTTGGTCGGTTTTAAAGAAAATTTTTGTTTATTTGAGAAAAAGGACTGCATCGTGTGTTTTTAGTTTTTCTCACGTCTTCGTTTTTGCACTGCAGAAACCGATAAGTGCACTACTGTTACCGCAGAGAGAGAGTGTGTGTGTGAGAGTGTGAGAGTGTTTTGTATCTGAACGAGTCGAGAGTTTTGTGTTCGTGTAGAGTTTTGTTTCTTTCTCTTTTCCCTTTTTTCTCTTTTTCTTTCTTTTCTCTTTTTTTACACGTGATGATGATGATGATGATTAAGTGTTTCCACTTTCGTTATTAGCGCTCGCTCGCGTTCACTTTCGTGCTGTGTGTATGTGTGTGTGTGATTTCGTTTTAAAATCTCTCTGCATCGCCCACCAGCAGTCTCGTTCTCTCTCTCTCTCTCTTGCACACACACACACACACACACACACGATACACACATGATACACTTGTCTTGTTTATCTGATATTGTTTTTGTGAGTGTGTGTGTCATAGAATTCGTTTTCTATAAAAAGCTGATCGTGTTGTTGTTGTGCAGCTTTTTATTGTGTTGTGTAGTGTGTGTGTGTGTGTGTGTGTGTGTGTGTGTGTGTGTGTGTGTGTGTGTGTGAGAGAGAGAGAGACAGACAGAGAGAGATGCCTGAACTGCAGGGCTTCCTTTGCAATGTGCAGTGCAGGTACTGCATGTGCGCGCGTGTGTGTGTGTGTGTGTGTGTGTGTGTGAGTGTGTGTGTGTGTGTAGCGTATCCCCCAGCACAGTTTCACAACTTCACAAGAACAATCACAGCAAATGAAATAAATAACACACACCCCCAGAGCGTGGCGCAGCGTCAGGCCTCGGACCACTCCGACACACACACACACACACTCTCTCACACACACACGCAGGCAGGCAGGAGATGATGCGCTTTGTTCTCGGTCTGCGAGAGCCGCTCAGGCATGTGCCGATGTTTTATTCTAATGTCATCATCATACAGTATTAATGGGTTTGAAGTCACAGCGCTCTGTGTGTGTGTGTGTGTGTGTGTGCACACGCTTCAGGATGCTCAGATTGATGTCACTTCCTGTTGCACTGAGATTGCATCAGACCCGAGCGCAGCGTGCTTTACCCAGACACATCGAGCGCTGGGGAGGAGAAGGAGGAGGTGTGTGTGTGTGTGTGTGTGTGGAGGAAGCGGCGAGGGGGCGGCGCCCTCCACTTACACCCGTTTATTCATCTCCTTAGCTCCGCCCCCTCCAACCCCCCCCCCCCCTTTTTCCCATCAGCTCTGTTAAAGGACTGATGTGAGATTACAGGACGTGAGACAGAGACGCAGAAGGGGAAAGGACGTCAGACGTGTTTGTCCCGCCCACGTCCCCCTCAGCTACCAGGGCTAACAGACAGGAAGGGGGCGGAGCCGTAAGACAAACCCGTGATTCAGTCGTCACACCTGGAGCTGCTGCTTCTGTGGCGAGAAATGACGCGTTTAATCTGAGATTTCAGAAATCTGATTTCTTTAAGAATGAAGATTCGTGTCACACACACACGCGCGCACACACACACTGCCGCGAGACCAGTTTCCTCCCAAAGGTTTAACGAGATTTAAACCAAATAATGAGCGAAGATTCAATGAAGCAAAAATTAAGCTAAGTTTAAACTAAAACATTTACGCTGTGGGTCCGAAAAACATGGAACTGAAATTAGGCAAAACTATTGGAACGAAAAAGTTGCAAAATATATATATATATTTTTTTTTTTAATCAAATATTGAGCTAAAATTAAACAAAACAATAAGTAAATTATTATTGTTATTATTATTAAGGTCAAATCCAGCAAAATGAAATGAAATTTACAAATATTTTATCTGCAAATATTATACTAAAATTAAGCAAAAATAATCGAGCTAAAATTAGGCAAAATACCACAGAATTTGGGGAATTTAAGTAAATATCAAGCTAAAATTGTCATTTATATATTTTTTTCACCCAACAATTATGGCAAGATTTTTTTACATTTAACAAATATTAAACTAAAATTTAATTTTATCAAAAAAAATTTTTTTTTAGATTTATTCACCCGCAGCCAATATTTGAATTCAGTTTTATTGAAGGTAAAATCCAGCAAAGATAGTTAAAGATACATTTTTATTTTTGTAAGAAAATATGCAAATATTAGGCTAAAATTAAGCCAAAATCAAGCAAATAAAATCCAGCTGTACAATTTGGCAAAATACTACAGCAAGAATTTTGGGAATTTAAGCAAATATCAAGCAAAAATTGTCATTTATCCAAAAAAAAAAATTTCACCCCAAATTTTTTTTTTGACAAAATTTGAATTCAGCTTTATCCTGAAAAAGTTCATCCTGAAACACACGTTTGTTTTTTGCTGTTAACTGTATAAATGTTGACAGCAGCGGCGGTGTGTGTAGTCGCTAGTTCAGTAAAGGTTAATGTTGCGGCTCAGAAACACACACACACACGCGGTCGTGACGTCCTCAGACCCGCTGCAGGTTAGAACCGAGTTAAACCAGATCGATCCGTTACTAATCCTGTGATTCACACACGTGACATCATGGCCTGCGCTGTGTGTGTGTGTGTGATGACGTCGGGGACGTGGTAGAGCCGATCATCAGCACATGCCCGGGTGTGTGAGCGCGTTCTCGCCTCTCTGAGCCTCAGCGCCGCCGCCTCCTGCTGTCCATCACGGCGAGCCGGAGGCCGAGCGCGCCAGACTCACGGGGACACGACCGCGGCTAATCGCTCCTGCCTGCACACGCACTCGTTCACTCGCACGCTCACACGCTCACTCACACACTCTCACCCGCTCGAGCCAATCAGAAGCCTGGATCACTCTGAGGCCCCGTGAGTCACTTTGTGATTCCTCGTTCATCGCTTTAGATGACTGTACACACATTTTTATTTTTTTATACAAATTAATTACTAATAAAACACACACACACACCTTGACGATCAATGCATTTCGTCGGCCATCCTGTCTGTGCCCTTAAAACCAGCCTTAACGACGTTTAACACAACCAAAATGCACTACGCAGCGTAAAGGTGCTTTCGCAATACAAGAACGCCTATTATTCTCACACACACACTCTCTCACACACACACACATTCTTCTGATCTTTTCTCAGTACACTTCTGTATAACCACGTCGCTTCGATTTTTTTATCCACTATCAGCGTCTGACGTTCTCGTCGTCCGTGTCGAGTGTGTGACGCTTCAGACTCTTGGATTTTAAAAACAAAAAAAGGACTTAAAAAAAAATGTAATAAAAAAAAATATATATATATATATATATATATACAGTATACATGCATATAATCTTTTCATCTGGTGTGTTTGGTTTTCTTCTTCTTCCTCTTCCGGATTCTGGAGTCAGACGGTGTGACGTTTGCTAACGTAGCTAACACATAACGGAAGCTTTTAAAAGCTAGCAGCTTAGCATCTCTCTTTCACACACACGCAAAGACGTACTCGTTAGAGGAATCGCTTCCAAGCTTCTGACGAACAGCTCCGCCTTTGCACGCTAGGCCACGCCCCCTAAGTCCGAACGATTCTCAGAACTGGAGAGCTTCTGTTATCTGTTAGCCGCGGCAAACAAATCAAACGTCACGCTACGAACTTGCGCTTGTCATAAAAAAAATTATAATAATAATGTAAAAAACGAACGAACGGACAGACGGCTAGTTTGTTTGTTTGTTTGTTTGTTTGTTTGTAAATCAGTTGTTTTTCGGTATCACATGTTCATTATTATCTACACATACACTTGTTGCATGATTTTCGTTTCTGTAGGACGCTGTACACGCGTGTTAGTGACCACACACACACACACACAAACACACAGATTTTTATTCACCGTTAGGGAATCTTTCATATTCAAAGGTTGAGGATTTTATGTTGTTTTTTTTGTTTTTTTATCTGGTAATGCAGTACAGTGTGTGTGTGTGTGTGTGTGTGTGTGTTTGATCTTTTACATTTTTACATTTTCTTCCTACAGTAGCTGGTAGTTTGTTTTCTTTCGGGCACAGAAACGATATATAACTTCTACACACACACACACACACCGCCTTTATCCACTGGTTTAAACATCATATCTTTCCGTTACTTTTCTCTTTTTCTTCTTTGTTTTTGTTTTTTTTTAATCATAACAAGCTGGTATATTTCATCTGTCCGTACACACGACAAAAAAACAATCCGACAACGTTATTCAGACCCACCGACGAGATGTGCAAGTGTCTCAGCAGTTTCACTTTTAACTCCGCTTTAACCCTTTCAGACCTTTCAGCTTTTCACTTCTTCTTCTTCTTCTCCTCCTTCTGCCGTCTTTCTCGTATCAGTTATAGCGAGAAGCGCAGATGCATGAATCAGACCCTCTCTCTGCTCCGCTCCGTCCCGCAAACCCTCAGGGTCTGAACGGGTTGAACCAGAAAACATCACACACATACACACACACACACACACACACACACAATCAATCAATGCTGTACATACAATACAAATAAGCAAGTGGAAAAAAAAAAAAAAGCGTTTTAATAACAAAGTGCCTCTTTGTATAGCTCCAAGCATGAAAACTCGAAAAAAAGACTCACCAGAACACCATGTGCTATAATAACAATCATCATAATATTAATAATCATAATAATAAACATAATAACTGTACAGTATTCAGTCGCTATCAAACCTAATCACTGCCTAAAAAACAATCCCAAGTGACGTTTAAAAGTTTTGACGACCAGCAATAAATAAACACAAACACGCCGATTTAAAGAAGTAAAAAAAATATATCTTTTTTTTTTTTTTTTTTTTTTTTTAAACAAAACAATAAATACCAATAATTCCCCGTCTTCTGCCTTGTACGCCTGACGCGAGCGCCGTGAGTAAGGGTGTGGCCTCCTTTAACCCTGAAATCACCAAAATAAAACAAACGCCGCTTTTGTATTTTGTAAATCTTGTTTTATTTTTTTATTTTTCTTGTCTTTTTTTTTTTTCTTTGTCCAAAGTGCCCCAGTTTACTGTTTATAATATTAATATTAATATCTGACACATATTTATTTATTATGATTTTTTTTTTATGATGATGATGATGATGATAATAATGTTTTCTTCGTGTTTTGGTCACGTGACTTTGATCTGCTTTACAACGTCAGCACTTAAGAGTTGAAATTTTAGTTTCCTGTAGCGGAAGTGTGTCGTGTCGTACCGTGTGTCGTGTGTGTTTTTTGGTGTGTGTGTGTGTGTGTGTGCGTGCGTGCATGCGCGTGTGTGTGTGAGTGTACATTGTGAGTAGAGAAGTGCCGAGTTTATAACTTATAATGTGGAATATTATAGCGCGTTGGTACGGTTTGATGTTTTGCTAGACGGAAAGAGATCACGCTTTCACGTATCCAGAGATCAGAGCTCGCCTTTATTACAGGAGTGTGTGTGTGTGTCTATAAAGCACACACACACAAACACAAACACTCTATAAAATATATAACTAAACAGAAAGTAAAAGATCAGATCCCTGAATTGGTTTACGATATATATAAATATATTTATGTATGTATACTACTTTTAACATATAAATCTCGTACACTGTCAGTATTTATCATGTTGTTGAGAAAAGAAAAGAAATTTTTGAAAAATGATTATTAGCTACTAAACCGGAGAGACGCGTGAGGATACGTGAAGTCAGACATCTTTACGGACTCGGGGGGGAAGGACGGCGCTGTCGGCCCTCTGCCGCATCCCCGAGCTCGAACACGCAGACAGTTATACGCTAACAGACCACGACAACCCTGGAATGGAACGTGAATGGTAACGTGAACGCCTGATCGTACGCGCGTACAGACCGTGGTAGCGTAGAGATGAGGCGTGTCGCGGCAGGGTGAAGGTCGCGGCGGCATCGAGGCGTCATCACCTCACACGTTATTATTGTTTTAACTTCACGTCCACCTTCATCCACGTTCACATCGCAGTCCTGTAAATGAGACCAATCCAAAGACACACACACACGTTGTTTATAAGCAGAAAAATCTTTATTCTCCACTTTATCGAGTGTACAGAGAGAGAGATGGACTTACAGAGGAACAGATATTTATAAAATACAGATGCAGATTATTCTTCCTTTATCAGAGCAGATAATAGTGCAGTAGGAGCTTGCGTATGAAATTAACACACACACACACACACTTAATCCACTCACTGACACACACACATAACACACTCCTGCATGCTGACGCGGGCGTTTTCTTTCTCTCCCCCCGGTTTAATAAGAGGATTCGGGTTGTTCTGGAACAGGCACGTGGAAGTCGAGCGCCGGCGAAACACACCGCGGTTTAAACCCGAGAAACAGATTCATACTAATAAACATCGTCATAAACAATAAACAAGGATGATGCTTTCACACTCCTCTTCTACTCGAACAAACGAATCTAACGAATCTCTCTAAACGAATAAATGGCATTTGTTTGGAATCTGGACGTTTAACCCGAGCCACGCCCTGGACATTTAGACTCGTTTATTTAAAGACCTGTGACAGCCTTTAGGGCACTTCTTAACTTTTTATTTCATCATAATAATAATAATAATAATTGGCCTTTTTTCGCAGATCTTCTTTTTTTTTATTAATTAAAAGTAAATATTTACTGAAATTAAATTGTATGTATGTAGCCCGTGTTTTTTTTTTTTTTGTTTTTTTGTAAATTATTATTAGAAATTACTTGAATTTTTTAGGTATTTTTATTTTTATTTTGTTTAGAAATTTAGAAATTTGTAGGTCCAGGTGTTTCAGATGTTTTGTATCCAGTGAGCTCTTTTACTGCAAATTAATAATAATAATAATAATAATTCCACAGACCCTTTTTTAGTTTATGAACTATTACATTTTATTATTATTATTATTATTTATAAATTTGGCAGTTTTTTTTTTAACTGTTTAAAAATCTGGACTTTTCCCTTCATTCAACATCATTAATATTTAAAAACCAGATTAAATAACTTTTTTTTAAAAGATTAAGATTACTTTAAAGAGTTCATCACTTTAAATTATTATTATTATTATTATTATTCTCAGTAACGCCGCAGCGAGGTGAGCACGAGCTAACCGTGCCCGCGTGCTCTAGCGTAGCGCCCTGAGGGAGGCGCGGTGATCTGGAACATCTCCACCTGCCTGCGTCCGTCTCACCGAATTCCAGCCCAAGTCTCAGTACTGAGCTCGAGGAAGATGTGTGTGTGTGTGAAGCTGACAGATGGCTGTCCATGTGCTGGTGTGTGTGTGTGTGTGTGTGTGCAGAGGTGAAGCTTCCCTCTCCCGCCCCTCAGTCGCGTCCCTCCTCCCACAGTCGCGCTCTTCCTTCAGCGTCTTTACCTGAAGACCGTTGCCGTTTAACCGCACGCCATCTGCTAATCGCAGCGCCGCCATCCGCCGCGGAAAATAATCATCTCCGAACGCTCGGGATCAGCGCCGGATACAAACTCTTAAGAAGTTCAAACTGAAATCTGGTTCTAACGCTCGGCGGAATCGTAAGCTACGGCGGTCTGATCGTGCTGGCGGTTTTTCCTCGGCGTCAGAGGCGGAGCGATATGATACAAACTACAAACAAAACTCTATTTTCAAATAACGAAACTAAACGTCATTCAGCTTCTAATCTGTCGATAAGTGTTACAGGAAAACCTACCATTAAAAACAAGTGTTATCTCGATATCAATATCACTCAGTCCCGCCGAGCTCGATAATCACGCGCGGTATTGTTACCGCGGATTCAGGACACCCGTTGTGTGATCATTATCCGCTGTAATTTTAACTATAAAGAACGTTGAAACAGACCGCTCTTGATGAAGCTTAATTAAACACAGAACGAATAAAAGGATGAGAGCAGGTGAGACGGACATGAGGAGAAACGCCATCGCAGTCACGACGTGGATCTTTTAAAGGAAAGGGGCGGGGCTTGTTTATTTCCTAGCTAGCAGTTTGAATAAGCTATAAATCCAGACCTAGTGCTGTTATGAATCATAATCTCTCTGATAAATACAAACGAAAAAAAAGAAATATTACACACTGCAGCTTTAATCGACCCGTCCTGATTGTTAAGGTCTTCACACACCAGACGCGGATGCGATTCTGCGTGATGTTTTAGGATCGCGTATCCGTGTTGCGTTTGATGTAAACATTTGGTCTTTTATGTCGTTCCTGGTGTGTGAAGACCTCACGAGGTGGAGCGCGTCCCCAGCTCACGCTAAAAAGTCTCATTTCCATTAATAATCACTTTTCCCCCGGCTGTAAAAAAAATAAAAAGCCGAATCTTCCTCGCGTGGCTGAAGTATTATAATGCTGATTATTCCAGCGATTTCAGGACGTCAGTCGTCAGTATTGTGGCCGAGCCGTTGTATCAGCGCTCCTTTTTTTCACGTTTTTTTTTTTTTTTTTTTTTCCCTATAATAACTCGGCCTTGGGAAAATAAAAGCAGCGTTAACAAGAGAAGAAGAAAAAAAACCTGGTTTAAATATCAATCATAGCTCACATTCCCCCGTCTAAATCACCAACATTCCTCACTTCTCTCTCGTCTATTCAGCTCCCGTCAGTTTTTTTCTTTATTTTATATATTTATTTTTTACTTTCTGGACTTTAAACACTTTTAATCATGACACAAAAATAATCAATCAAACGTTAAAGAAAGCATTCCGCCAATCCGCCGAATTATTTAAAAAAAAGAAAATAAAAAAGTTTTTTCTCTGCATTTGAATGAACAAACGTCTTGTTTTTCCGTCAGATGAATGCGGAGGTTTTGTCACGCCCTCGCCAAATCACTTCACTTTTATCATCTGATTAAAAGATGAACAAATCGTCGATGGCGGTTTTGGAGAAATCAGCTCTGAATGCCGGCTCTCGCACGCGTTTATTTAAAAAGAGATCTTTTTTTTCCCTGCTCGGTGTGATTTTCATGGATGATGCCGAGTTTCGATCAGGACGGGACGAAAAACATCTAACTGAGTGTTAGTTGCACTGAAGTCGCTGCAGAACTCTAACGTTAACTCTTTTTATAGTCAGATTCAGTCTAGTTTAACAGAATGTACACATTTCACCGATACCAGATAACACTCAGGTTCCTATAATAAAAAAAAAAAAAGACAAAACTGCTTAGACTCAGAAGTCCCAGAATGCATTGCAGCTATGCGGCGAGTTAGCGAGCTATAAGATGGCGATGTTGACGTTGGTGTTAGCGTGAGATCGTTGGAAGCTCCAGACGTCAGACGTCTGAGAGGAGGTGGGAGGAGCTGAGAAAGCACTACAGAACTACAGCACTAAAGCGCCGCCGCACAGCATTGTGGGTAATGTAGGAAACCCTTTAACCCAACAACAAAAAAACAGCAGCATTTCTGCTACTGAGGATTGTCACGAGTTTAATTATATGGAAACGACAGAACTTTACAGGGTCCGGTCCGTTCGATGAGGTGGCGATGAAAAGCAGGAGGAAACGTTCTGACGCGCGAGGGCCGGCGATGAGTCGCGGCACACGTCCAGTTCGAGCAGCAGACGTTTTCTAAGCGCGTTAAGACGACACGTTGGTCCGTGATGATCCCGAGCTCGTCGCTCGTCCGGACGCGTCCACCGGCTGCACTGAGACGCTTCCACACTTCTACTACCTGCTTCTTCTTCTGTCTCGATTATTTTCTGTATTTTTGGTTTTTAATTTAAGATGTGCGCTGTATGCTACGCTGAGCATGCTAACCTCACGCTAATCTCCGCCTCAGCTGCCTAAAGCTGCCCAGCTTCGTGTTGATCAGTAATTTCGTTTAATTTCTATAACCAGAGCACATGGAACACAGCAACAGTGAAAGAGGCGTAGTAATTATTATTATTATAATTATTATTATTCCTGTAAACACCAAAGAACATCAAACGCCTTTGTATTATTTTTCGGCCAAACTTTAAACACAAACTTCGTACCAGAATGTTGGAACTTACAGAGACCAAAAAAAAAAAATTATAATAATCCTGACTATTTATTAATTAAAAAGAAATAAGAATAAAAAATCAGACGAAAAGAAATAAACGAAAAAATCCAAATTCAACATCTGTGCAGTGATTTAGGGGAAAAAAAACATTTTCAGTCTCAATAATGCGCGTCTGTTTTCAGCCAACTGTGAGAGAGAGAGACAGAAATAAAAAAATACTACTAATAATGAAATGATTAAATAAAATGCACTGGATTAGTGGAATTAATTAGTCACACTCGTAATTTTTTCCTGAATAATTTTGTAAAAGCTGTTTTTTTTTTTTTTTTTTTTTGATAAATTAAAAAGGACCAAGCTGTTTATTTGTTTGCACATAATTATTATTTTTTAAATTATTATTCCTTTTTTTCCGCCCCAAAAAACACGCCTGCATCTTGAATCTTCCCACGGATATAAACGCGTACGTAATTGAAACTCTAGTGCCTGTTCCGTGCATGTTTTCATGTGAGTTCGCTCAGTCTTATACACAGTATATACACACACACACACACAGTCACACGTACAGGGCGACACGGACACGACGACAACAACGCAGCATGCGTCCTCGCCGTCACGTCGACCTAATGGACCAAACCTTCCCCGATTCTGTTTCTCGTTGCGTTTGCGTTTTTCTCCTGTGACGTTTAGAAGAAAAGAAAAAAAAAGATGATAAAAAAAAAAAAATCCATGAATATTATTCAGTCGTGTAAATACGTGGGTGGAAAACTAACGTGGATATGAGAGTAGAATGTAAAGCCCGTGGTCATTAGATAAAGGCAATATTATGGTGAAGCATGAGCTCATTTAGAGTTAATTTAGCGTACATGGGTTAGCTATTTGTCCGCATATATTTATATACATATATACAGACATACATATATCTCTATATTTATATCCATTTTACCCTGTTAGCGTCATCGCTTCCTGTTTTATGGTCATGTACATTAGAGTGCTGTAAATCTGGAGTCCATATTCCGACCTGTTTTGTTCGAAACGCTGTTTATAGTCGTATCTTATCTACACGCGCGTATAGGCTATAAATACCACGTATAAAGACAAAAGCACTTATACATCATTTATTTAGATTTTTTTATCTTCATCTTTACGATTTCCATCCTGGCCTCATGCTAGAAAGGTTTATTCGAGGGTGGAGTCTCCTGGTAGGAGGAGTCGAGCTGTCGTAGTAACGGGAGGAGAGATTTTCATCGGACTTGAAAGAAAGAAAGAAAAAAAAAAGATTTAAAGAAAGATCTAAGCAACCCTAAATGATGCTGCAGTTTGATTACTAAAAAAAAAAAATACAAGTTTTTCTTTCTGTTTTGATTTTTATGATTCTTGTTGAAGCGTCTTTGCTTTGTGACGACTGCTGTTCCGAGGTTGATTTTTTTCATTATTTTTTTTTTATTTTTTATTTTTTATGAGAATCGTGTGTGTGTACACGGCCGTATTATTATTACCTTTTTTTTTTTGTTTGTTTAACTTTGACTTGTCAAACACTGGACTAAAGTGAGACACAAACAAGCAGCACAGGACACGGCATTACCGCCTCCGTCACGTCAAGAAATATCGCAGAAAAAAGAAACTAATTTAAAAAAAAAAAAAAAAAACACATCTGGTATTAAACGGATAACGAGGTGAGATTAGCGACTGAGGCATGTGCTGATAATCAGCGCGGCGGTCCATCACTGTATTGACATCATGGAGACTTTAAAAACCGTACTCAGCGTGCCTTCCTTATTTTTAACAAAAAAAAAAATTTATTAAAAATGAATTAAACAAATCCCTGAATACATTTTTTATAAAAGTTTTTAATTTCTTAATTCAATAATGTTTTTTATTACAAATTAAATCAATCAATTTTATTTATTAAATTAAATTTTTCAGTCAATTTTTAATAATATTTTTTTTTCTTCCCCATGATGATATATCGTGATATGAAAACTGAATATCAGCGCATGCACACGTATGTCTTTAAAAAAAAAAGAAAGAAAGAAAAAGGGAAACCACTTTTAGCGAATTTTCCGAAACCACTAAAGGCTAAAAGTCGTCTCACGCTCTTTATCGCAGAACACTCTTCTTCTTCTTCTTCTTCTTAAACAACAACCCCGACTGCCATTTATTCCAAAACGAGATAAGAGATTTGCACTAAAACAATTGTCGGTCTTCTTGGATAAACAGCAATATCTACGTATCTGACAGAACAATTCAAGTAATTATTATAGCAACGCCGGTGTGACGGACAGCACGCGCTGCCCGCGCGCTCGCACCATGCTGTGGGTTAGAGATCTGAGAAAGACAGTCTTTTTAAGAAATAATTCAAAAAAACAAAAAAAAAAACAGAAGAAGGTACAGAACCGCGGAGATCCGTACGCGAAAAAGGCACGGGGAACGAGGCGCATTAAAACATTAGTACTTCCTGTTTCCTCGCGTGGTCGTTTTTGGCAGGAAAAAGAGAAGAAACAAACAAGCGGAGATGGTGGACAAGGAGATCTGGAGATTCGTCCCGGAAACACGGCGTCAGAAAAAGAAAAAAAAAACACGGTTTTATTGAGAAAATTTTTTAAAGATTACACAACCTGCAGTTTCTCTCTCCGTCCTCGGATCTGTACGCTACAGTATACAAAGGCGTAGTGCAAGTGTGTGTAGGTGGATCTTTCCCTTCCGTTCGCCGTCGTCGTGGTCGTCGCTGGTGTCTGTCGCCGCTGATGTCGTCGCTCTGTTCACTCCCGAAAGCGCAGACGCCGTGTTCCCGGGACGCCGCTCACAAAAAAAAGAGAAAAAAAAAAAACACAACGATTTCATCTGAGTGTAATTAACGTAAACGCCTGTGTATAGGAAACACGTTTTCCTTCTTTTCCCGCGTGCGACACACACCGTCCCACACGCAGGCCGCGCAGAAAATTAACCGTAAAGGAAAGTTTAAAAAAAAATAATAATAAAAACTTTCCGTCGTCTTTCCTTTACGGCTAATTTTTTTTTTAGATCTACGCTCATTAATAATCGATAGCAATCATAAATAAATAGTGATGAATTTTTTTGGATTTTGTCAGAACTAGTGGCTTTAATGTAACAAGCGCTTCGTGGTGTTTATTGAAAGGTGTCGCAAAAAAAAAAAAAAAAATCATAATAATAATAATAAAGGTGTCACGTCTCAAAATCGTCGCGTGTTAGAGGAAGCATAAGTATGTGCCTTCAATGTGATCTTTCTTGGTGAGCTTGTTATTCTCGAGAAGCTGAAGCCAGCCGATTGTGTTTGCACTAAAAAACCAAAACCGCTTTGTCGTGATGTAGGTGATTTAAAGCGAGCTTTGTCGCGTCACTTTAACCGTGTGCATGAGGGTAAAACTTAGGGCTAGAGCTCTCATAACGCTGATCTGTAAACTAGTGCAGCTTACGGAAATAAGAAAAATCATAAAAATATATATAAAAAAAATAAAAAAAAAACATTTCCCAGATTTCAGAAAAAAAAGAAAAAGAAAAAAAAAACAGAATAATCATAATAAAGGAAAAATATCTCTGCTTCGTTCTGTGTCGCATTCGGTTCAGAAACATCACATCCTCACACACACACACACACACACTCGCAGTTAGGCGTGTGCCGACCAGTTCGCACACACACACACACACCACCGCTGCACTTACCACAATCACACATTTTATCATATCATCATCATTAAACATCACACACACACACAGGATGTCGGTACACGCCTAACACACATCCAGCATAAAGAAAAAAAAATTAAGTTTTATTGTTTAAACACACACGAGTTCGCCTCGAGACTATTGGTTATTTTTGTGTTCTATTGTAAATTATTCTTTGTGTTGTTATTATTATTATTGATTATTATTATTATTATTGATTTTGTTAGTGGGATATAAAAGGCCTCCATGCTTTGAGTCTTAGTAAAGCACCTTATCATGACTGAGTCGAGTCGAGTCGAGTCGTCTGATGCGTCTGATTCAGCACCTTACTACGCAGCATGATTTCACTTTACACCAGTCTCGCTCACAACAACATCAACAACAACAACATCAACAACATCCACAACAACAAGATAAACCTGATTATATTTTTACCGAAAAAGAAAGGAAAAAAAAAAAACATTCAAAGGGATGTGCCAAAGTTTGGAGGCGATCTCCCTTGTTTAGTTTTTTTTTTTTTTTTTTTTGGTTGTTTATTTTTTTTTTCTTTCATTTTTTTTTAAAGCATACTATTCCTTTCATTCTCTTCTCCTTCAGTTATCGCAGCGCTACGTTCATGTAACCTTTCCTATAAACGTGTTTAAGGAAAAAAAAAAAACATTAAAAAAATTCCAAAAAAATAAAAAGATGATTTCAGCAGTCAGTATCATTACCTGCCATTTTACAGTAAGCCCTGTATTTCACGTATAATTACCAGTGATGTGTATTTGTTATTATACAGAAAACTAGCTGTAAAAGCTTCATTATGTTACATAATATTGTGACTTTTTTTTTTCGAAAAAAACTGTGAAGACTTATCTTGCATATACTTTATACAGAAGTATTAAGCCTTAATACAAAAGACTAAAAAAAGGAGTGGAAGAATAACTGATTGTCGCAAAAGTAAGGATGATTTTTTTTGTAAATGTTACCAGCACTTTTTTGTAATTTTCACTCTCTTGAGGTATTGTACAAGTTCACGCTGTTTGTGAAGTTTGAATATGAAGGAATAAAAACTAGTACTTTCCTGTACTTCACACACCAGAGTCCTACGTGTTGTTCTTCTTCAGCACACACACACACACACACACACACGTGATTAACGCTTTCATTTTCTGCTCACAGCTTACGACGTTACACGCCATCAGAGCTTATTATCAGTTATTTTACACACAGAGTCCCACCAGGACGCCTCCTGCTGCTGCGCTGTCTGGGTGGTGTTGGTTTTTCTCCTCATCCTTTTTCAGCATCAAGTCACGTCACACACTGTTTTTTTGGTGGGGGGGAGTGGGGGGAGTGGAGGTGGGGGTGCGGGTTTGGGGAGGAAAAACAAACAATGCGAGGACAATGCGTCGGAGTAAATATGTCTCGTTAATGAGCGACATGTTAAACTGTAAATATGTCACTGTGTTTTTTGGGGGATGTTCACCGATACTGAGACGTCTCACGCTCCACTGATGATGATGATGATGATGATGATGATGATGATCAGTCTAATCCAGACACCAGGCTAGACCCTCTTTTATACCTCGATACACATCCTGGAGAGGACACACTGTAAATAACTGTAAATAAAGTTATCATTACGTTATCTACATCTACATCACCTCATCACATCCAGAAATCCAGGATCCTTTATAAAAACAAGTCATGAAATGCATCCGAGTGTAACGTCAATCTCAAACCGATATTTCCTTTAAAGGACACCTGTCTTAAAAAACTCACATATACAGTACTGGGCAAAAGTTTTGGATCCCCCCCCCCCCCCCTAGTTTCTTTATATTAAATGATGTAGATTAAATGAAAGAAACATTAACAAGTGTTTCACTATTACCATCTGCAAAGTGCCTAAAGATACAGCACATGACAGACGCCCTATTACAATTTATTACACATCTGAGCAGTTGGTGGTTAGTGGTAACTTGGTGGTGCTGAGGTTTGAACCTGAGACTCCAATGCTTTAACCACCTGACCCTTTTTTTATGTGACCCCCTCAGCAGCGACCTCATTTCCTCTCTCGTCTGTTCCAACCACTCAGCATTCAGCATCAACAGTAAACTAATCACCGGCTTAAGTTAGATGTTTTTAATGCTTGAAGGACTCATGGGTCACAAACAGAAAAACACCTCTCTGAAACTGCTCAGGGACAGCGACTGGACTGAAGATATAAGCCTGGAGAACTATTCCTCAAGACTACATTAAACATACAACAAAGTCTGGCTCTTTGGAGGCAACATATGAAGAAATGAGGGGGGTCAATTCTTTTGCACAGCACTGTATGTCTCCAGTATGTGTATGTAGAGACTGACATAATATGAGGAAAACGATTCTCTTCTTTTAACTTTTTTTTTTGGTCCATTAATGTGTTTGTACATTATGTACAGATTTCCCGCCTACTATGACGTCATTTCAGGCAAAATAAATAAATAAATAAATTTTTAAAAATCTGCTTTGCATAGCCCCTCCTCTGGCTCGACTCCTAAGCACCGCCACAATTTTCAGAATTATTCGTTTTCTGTATTTTGATTGGATAGGAAAGGGGGGGGCGGGGTGTTTGTCTTCGGCTAGATTCAGGAACATTTCCTATGCTGAGACGTCGGTGTTTTTGCAGTGTTGCGGTGCCGTTTTATAAAGAAATCTAACTTTGGCTTGCAAATGTCTGTGTTCCTGTTTTTGTCGATAAAATGTAACAAATAAATAAAACGGATGCGTCTGTCATGCTGTTACAGTAATCAACACCATTACAGTGTGAGGAAGTGGTGTCGCTCTTAACACACCAAATTTAATGCTTAAATGTTTTATTCCTCTGACACCACAGTCACCATGGGGTTGGCGTTGTGGTTAGCACTGTCGCCTCGCACCTCAAGGGTCCCGGTTCGATTCCCATCTCGGGGTCTCAGTGCATGGAGTTTGCATGTTCTCCCCGTGCTTGGTGGGTTTCCTCCAGGTACTCGGGTTTCCTCCCACAGTCCAAAGACATGCAGGTTAAGCTAATTGGTGTTTCCGAATTGCCCGTACTGTGTGAGTATGTGTGTGTCCTGTAATGGATTGTCACCCTGTCTGGGGTGTACCCCGCCTCGTTACAAACCGCTGGAGACTGGAGACTCCTTCCATAGATGTTATACGTTAAACACATCTTTTTAATCCGTCTAATTCCCCTACGAGTTAAACGATAATGCGTAAGACTGCTCTACAGTCCATACCTTCCGACCGATCAGAATCTAGAGCTGTGGTGTAAAGAGTTTTGTTGTATTTTGAAGAAAACTTTACCCACGTAATACCTGCTCATTCAGTCAAGCAACTATGTATGATGGACAGGGGTAAAAGGGGGCCAATACTTTGTAAGCAACAGATGGATTACAGTCGGGAACTGTACGCCTACGACGCGCCTGATGAAACGCTGTTTCGGTGTGTAACGCTAAACGATGAATATTATGAATATTATGAATATATTTCTGCAGACTTTTATGCGAATGATTTCAGCTAATTGGACCTAATGGCTCGGCTCCTCGTCCTGACAGAAGGTTACACTCAGGTGTTTTTTTTGTTTTTTTATATAATTTTTATTTAACACTCATTAATGGATAATTTAGACCCAAAACATACACGGCAGAGAAGAATGTTAAGCCCACTGAATTCCATTTACATACGCACGCATCTCTGATCCGTCATTTCCATCTGCGCCTCGCTCTCCTGAACAGATGGCAGCGGGAGGACGAGAGCAGCGAGGAGAACAGGTAAGAAGAACCCATGTGCTCTCGGCCTGTGCGCGCGCTCGCTACCGTCTGCCGGGCGCTCGGGGACTCACAACATTTCGCCAACTCTCAAGAAAAACATATTACATAGGACACAAATTAAATGTACACAATTTACCACTTAACCCCAAATGTAGATTAAACATGTGTTGTGTGTAAAGTTTGTTTTCTTTTGTTTTTCACACTCTGAAGCTAACGTAGTTGATGCCTATAGCCTGCGGTGAAGCATCGCGCATTTCTGTCTCCAACAGAGAGACACGCTGATGTCTCGGAGCATGGACAGGACGTCACAGCTCCATCGGTTTCTACCTAACTGGATAGTTTGGAGTCAGATTTATGTAAAAGGAGAATTGAATAAAGAAGTGATTTAAATCCATACAAATTCTACTATTTAACAACAACAACAAAAATCACATCTGCAAGCTTCTGTCCTTTAAGCAGATAATTCTGATGAATTACGATCACTGTACACAGCACACCTCGAAGAGTTTTATTCCTCTTACACCACATCAACTTGCCACAATTACCTTTTAAACCATTTAATGTTACAGAACCTCTAAAACTCTAGAATTCCCATTCTTGCTTACGTTATACACCGCATGGCCAAACAATAGTTGCAATTTCAGAAAGGTGAAATTATTGGGCTGCATCAAGCAAAGAAAACAACTATGGAGATTAGAAATGACTGGATTCCACTGGGTTAAGAATCCTTCAACACATTACAGAGTGAAACAATAGTCATTGTCGTGAAGCAGCTTTACAGAATCATAGGAAAATTATGGAAATGAGTTTGAAATGTGTGAGAAAATGTGTATGAATCAAAATGATCAGATCGTCACTAATGAGCAAACCGAGGGCGACGGTGCTGAGGGAAAAACTCCCTGAGATGGTAATAGGAAGAAACCTTGAGAGGAACCAGACTGAACAGGGAACCCATCCTCATCTGGGTGATAACGGATAGCAGGGATTGATCTGCACTCATACTGTGTGTTAGGAGGCTGGAAGTTCAGTAGAACAGGAGATGTGGAGAAGTTCATATGGAGTCCAGTTTGTTATTGAAGGATCAGGTAGACTGTAGGAAACTCCAGTCCTGAAACACAGACATGAGGGCTCCCAGCAAACCTGTGTGATCGATGAGAGTGAGGAAGACAACATCTAAACATACCAGTGTTCACCGTAATAGACGAGATAACGGAAGCGAAGAGAAGAAGAGATAGCAGTCAGGTCTGGTCACAGTCACTAATGTAAGGTGATGTATATTTATTGCAGAGTTCAAGCAGGGACTCCGCCAGGACTAACTGGGACTGTATTAATATTAACGTGCACTACTATTCAGAGCTGATGTTTTTCGAACATCTTCGCTTTTTGGCCAATCAGAATAGGGTGTATAAGCAAAGCGTGCAGATCCAGTTTATAGTGTGCTACAGTCCACTGAAACTACAGCTATTTGTTAGCTACATTAGCCATGTAACCTGCGTAAGCTAACTTTAACTGGTTTAGAGTAAAATGTGAACATTTTGTATTTCTTTTAAATGTTTCTGTAAAAAGCATTACCACGTAATCAGCGGAAAATAAAAATGTAGTGTCTTTGAAATCAATTTGGACCAAATACACGTCTAGAAACTAAAGACTGAATGCAAAAGCTCTATGTAAGAGCACAATACAGTGGCCTACTGCACCGCACATAGCACACTTCATGTTTACATTGTTTTTTATGGGGATTTATTTAATATAAATACTAATAATAACTTTTAGTTTAAAAAAAAAAATAGTTTTTGTTCATGGGGTCAATTTTATTTTAATAGACATCAAATTTTTACATTTATATAGGTTAGAAAATTATAATAAATACGCTATTACTCCATTATTACTCCATTATTACTCCATTGCTATAAGATATAAACAGTATATACTTGTGTATATGTAGTTTTATGGGGTTTTTGGAAGCAAAACATTATTTCTATTTTCAGTGATAAAAACACTTTTTTACAAATGGAGAGAACCAAAGTATAGTATTTAAGTATGTATTACAAAAAGTGTATAATACGTTTATATTTTAAAAACTGCAATAAATGAGTTTTATTTATATGTTAAACTGGATTATACGAATGAGCGCGGATTTCACTTCCGCATACGTCATCATCCTGCGCCGACGCCAATGGGGGAAGAGAACGAGGTTTAAGTTGCTTTAACAGCGGTGGTTTAAAGCGTTTTTTATCGTCATATCGTTCATTTTAAAATAAAGGAAAATATGACGCATCTCTTAGACGTTGTTTAGTTTGTGGAAATGTCGGCTTTGTGGCGCTGTTTTGTTTAAAACCCCGTAAACAGCAGCTGCTTTAGAAGTTTCCAGCAGGCAGCGCACGTGCGGCGGTGCCTCAGCTCCAGCATGGACTCCAGCAGAAGGTGGTGATCTCCTCATTCTGCTTTAGTTCAGTATTAGAAGGTGATGATC
>JAQQZT010000017.1:1148717-1169645 GCA_030068275.1 Clarias platycephalus
AGAGGATAGGGTTAGATGGAGGCAGATGATCCGCTGTGGCGACCCCTGAAAGGGAACAGCCGAAAGACAAAGAAGAATGAGAGAATAATTCTTTTATCCATATAACTCAGAACATTTGTTTAAAAATCATAATAATCATATTTAACTAAAACTAATATGAAATCCTATTTTCCCATTAATTTCCACCTTGTACAAATTAATGTCACAAATTTCAAACAACCTCTTAAAAACAGATTAATTTAGATAAATTTAGATCACGTCTTGTCTAAAGAAGAACACAAAAATACTCATCTTATTATTAATAATTTTCTCAATTTATTTTAATGGATAAAAAAACCCCCACATAAAATCTGAAATAAAAAAGTTAATTTAAAGTACTAGGATTCTGGACAAATTAAAACCAAGATTAAATTATGCCTTAATTACAATTCTAATTATTTTAAAGCAACTTTAAATTTGATTAATAAATAAACGTTTAATAGTTCTAATCAAGCTGGTATTTAAATATTGGATGACGCGACCTGTGTGGCATGTTTTTAATCAGAATTATTATTAATATTCGCTTAAAGACATGAATGTGTGTATTCTGTCCAACCTCTGGTCCTGAGAAAAAAAAGAAAAAAAAACCTGAAAATGTGCTGTTCCTCAAATGTCCACTGGGGGGCTCCAAAAACAAACCAATCCCTATGGAGCCAAACGTTAATTCAAATGTCCAACAGAATAAATATGTTTACAGCCAGATTTGGTCTCCATAGCAAGATTTCCCAATGACTGAACTGTACTGTGTTGAATATTTATGTAACTCAACAGTCAAAATTATATTTATTAAGCATAAAAAATTATTAAGCAAATAAGAGGAGTGAACGATTTGTGTGTATTCTGTGTGACAGATATGCAGGACGAAGTGTAAGGTACAAATAATGGAGATTAATCAAATTCAAAATAAAGTTAGCATTTTAGCTTGTGGTAAGTAGGCCAATCTTGCGCACATATAACCAACAAACATCCAGGCTCCATTTGCTCCCCCATTTGTCCATTTATGGATTAACCATGGTTTAGGCAGATTCAGTTCCCCCCCAAAATGGTGACAACCAGAGCGTCGACAGCTGAGCTTTAAAACCGCTTTCCAGAAAACCTATGGTCGACGCTACAGATCGTTTGTGCATGAAGAGGGTGAAGTCACTCAAAGCAAAATTATTAAAGAAAAGAATGTGCTTCTTTATTTGCATACTACACAAACAAACATACATTTATTGTTCACTTTAAAGTAAACACAGAGAAATGAAGTTGACCTATAAATATATTGATGAAATGTCACGAGGATCAGATGATCCGTCTCGGACCTGCGCTCCTAATCAGGGTCACCAGGCACACGACATCTCGGACGCCGCGTCGCTGCTTCGCCTCATACGGATCGGAGACCAGCCGAATTCTGATTGGGCGTCGTCGAGCATTTGGCCACGCCCCTGGTTGGAGGCATTTCGGAAGCTCTGCTGTTTGCCTCGGAAGACTCTAGGCCTTGAGTTCATCTGCACACAGAAAAAAAAAAAACTCAGAAAGCGAAATCTCAAACATTATATTTACATTAATAATAAATAAATAAATAAATTATTAAGGGATTTATCGCTGAAGTACAGACCTGGACGAAGACGGTCGTGTTCATCTGGAGTGTTTCTACACGCTCGGTTAACTGGTTCAGCCAGTCTCCGTGCTCAGCGATGGACTGACGCAGATCTCCACCGTTCTATATAAAACACAGCAGTTTAAAAAAAACAAATAATAATTACAAATACATAAATAAATAAATAAATCACATGAATAAGCAAGATTCTTTTTCAAAAGATTTTCGCATTGCAGCTAAAAGAAAGCTGATGTGGGCGTGGCTAGATAAGATTAGCAAAACAAAGTCGTAGTAGCCCCGGACACTCGCTACGATTTTTATAGACATTTAATGAGATGACATAATGAGATTAAGCAACATTTCTCTGAGGTACGCCCGCCTAATGAACTTTTGCAACTGAAATTTAGTAAGAAATTTGCCTCGGAATATGAAGCATTTTCAGCATATAAACGTCTGAACTGAATTTAGTGAGGACAGAGCACCATGGGTCCCAAGAATGTTAGCAAGAAGAAAAGTGAGCCACCTTCAGTTTGGTTTTTAAAGCAGCCGGTGCCAAGAGGAATAATAAATTAAGGGTAAGAGAGGTTTAATGTCAATTTATTTCATATTTCACTTAATTTACGTGTTTTTCCTAAATGTTTTGATAGTTTTTATATGCAAAAATATGATTATAGTGTTGGAAATTGATGATATTGGTGATATTTTTGGGAGGCTGAAGCGGATTATCTGCAGTTACATTATTTCCTATAGGACACAATACGAAATTCCACATCTGGAACGGATTAAATTAGTTTGCAGAGGTATCGCTGACAGACATTTTTCTAGTTGAGTCAAGAAGAAGATAAGAGAGAGGAAATCATCAACGTCGAACCACACACACACCTCATCGGAGATGAGGTCAGATTAGTTTGAGGGATTGCCAGAAACAAACAGTGATACTATAGAAAACCTGTATTTGTTTAAGTCAAAGGAGTCGACTCATATTGGCTGATCTGATTCACTGCAGAAAAAGTTGATGTTTTCTGAACTTCTGGGATTTTTTTTTAAAGCCTCTCACCCCGGACAGGTTGTCTTTGAGCTCTGCTGCAGCGAGACGCACATGTTCGAGTCGGTCGATCTGCTCCTTCAGTCGATCCTCCAGCTCCTGCATCATCATCAGACCTTCATCCATCCTCCTCACCTGTTTGCCCACCATCCTGCAGGAGTCTCCTACAGAACACACATATATTATTATATATACACACACACAAATAACACAGTACACAGTGTGTGTATAGATATATATCACTCCCCTAGACATGTGATGTGTTGTTTTACATGGGAGTCGGCTCTGACTCCTTGAATCGACTCCCGCTTGATTCATTTCCCACCTTACCTGCTTTCTTATCAGCAATTTAGCAAACCCGTTAACCTTTTAATAATAATGAATAATAATTTATCGCTATTATCACATTCCAAATTGGGATGTCGGATGTTTATTTTTGTTAAATATAAAGTAAAGTTAAAACACAAATCACTTGAATCATCTCGACTCCTGATTCACTCAGGTAAAGAGCTCGCGCACAACAGTACAACACTCACTTTACACACTGATGACTCTTCTTATATCCCGGAGCGTTTAACTACGTACATGTACAATATAAAATAATAATAACAACAACAGGTTAAATCTCTTACTGAACAGCAGTGAAGTCGCCACAGAAAGTTTTTTTTCCTCTCAGGTTTGAAGCTAACTATGTTTGGAATGCAGCCGTGTTGCCAGATTTCGTATGTTTTCGCAAACGTCTTCACAATCCCCAAAACCCATATAATATATAATATATAATACTTTTATTTTTTAAATAAAAACCCATAACTGATTATAGTTATGGAATATAGTGGGAGCACTTAAACTCCAATAAATAAATGTATAAAAAAATATCAAATAGTTACAAATTTAGATTTGTTAATAAGATCAATCTGGCAACACGGTTCAATCGCCGCGCCTCTGATAGACACGTCACGCGAAACTCTGCCGCACGCGCCGAATAACTCCTGCAGCCTACGTAGTTCACTTCATATCGAATACTGGATTTGGGATCGAGCCCAAGTTGGCCTTTTTCAAGTTGGTTTCAGAAAGCGTTCCGACTCGTTATTATAAATAAACTAAATGTATAAACCCAAATAAACACATTAATACTGGATCATCAAATAGTTCTAAAAAAAAAACAAACAAACCTAAAAGCAAGAAATTTGTGAATTATCTTACTGAATAAAGCTACATTAGAACATTAGTACTTTTTTACTCTGGAAGGGAAACTAAAAAAAATAAATTAAATATGATCATATTTCAATAATAAATTCAATATATAAATGTAAAACTATGAATACAAAAAAACATTTAAATATTTAGATTAAACAATACAAAAATATATAAATTAAAAATGTTAAATACAAAATATTAGATATTAAACATAATTATATAATTAGAAAAAAAATTAATGTAGTTTAATGAAAGCATTAAGAAGTAACGTAAATTAATATATAAGTGGATAATTAAAATGTGAAATAAATGTGAATGTTAAAACATTAAAGGTGGTTAAACAAATTAAACTCCTATTTTAAGTTATATTAAATAATTAAACTTAGGATATAGTGTCAACAAATAAAGCAGCAATAACTGTTATATAAAATATATGAAAAATGTTTTCATAATGAATGATTGAATTAGTAATAATTTAAAACAACTTTTGTTCCCCCCAGGTTACTCCGTGTATAAGCCTGAATTAAAAAGTACAAGTGCAGATAAAAGAAGGCAGGATGCAACAGTAAAAACCAAAAATATTTATAAAATAATAGAATAAAATGTATAAAATTAGTTTAAATTTAAAAGATGGATGTACATGTTAGAGAAGACAGGGTTTTGTGATTTCTATAACATCAGTATTTATTTTTAGTCCTCATGAATTGACATCCCAGTTATCTTATTTATTTCTACTTCATAAAAAAAATAACTTCATAAAGTTATGTAATGTATCAAACACACAAACACAGGAAATACTTAATGAGAACAAAGTCTTTGAAAAAGCAGTTTGTTTTATTTCATTTTTTTTCCCTTCTCAATGAGATCATTATACAAGAGGAAAAAAAAAAAAGAGCATTTATGATTCACATCTCTGAAAGCAGAGGATAAACAACATTTAAGGATAAAGAGGCCGCTGAGGCGGCGGAGCGGCCCGTACAACAGAACTTAAATACGAAGGAGAAACGCTTTAGTTTACAAAGGAAAGACGCGAGTGAGCCTGTACAGTTCATGACACGGGTCCGATGTAGGCCGAGCGATTCGCTGCTCGAACAAACAGGAGGTGGCAAGGAAGAAAGAAAAAAAAAAAAGTCCTGTTTGCAGAACAGGAAGAGTCTTTTGACACGTTCCTCTCACGTTACCCAGCAGGCAGGAGGCGGCTCTTTTATTATTTACACCGGCACAAAGTTCTGGTTTGTTTACTTGTTTTTCCTTTTTGACAGCCAAAAGCACCTTTGTTTTTATTTTCCATGTGGTTGTGGGATAATGAGATGCTTAGCTGAAACCTTCATGTAGATTCACGCTGTGTGTGTGTGTGTGTGTGTGTGTGTGGTTTCCCCCAAAAAACAAAAAAACAAACAAAAAAAAAAATACAGAGCGCAAGAAAAAAAAAAAAATTAAGCTGTTGCTCATAATAATCCGTCAAACCCCGCCCCTCTGAGGAGGCGTTTCACACAGCCAGCGTTTTTACAAATGATTATTATTCATTGTCTATTAGGGCTGGATGTTAAAACTCAAGTTTGTCTATAAACATCCACTTCGGCACATCCTGAAAGTAAACAGCTCCGCCCCTTTTCCCTTGAAATGTGTCTAAACAGAGGCTTTTTTTCTAAACTAAACTATTTTAATTTATTTTTTTTGTTCCTTCACAGCTGGACTTGTCACAACCCTCGTTCAAAAGGTGTTGTCAGGACGTAACCCACCTCCAACGCGTTTATGGCAACACTTCTTGTCAGGAAGTAGAATAGAGGGGGGGAAAAAAATAATAATGCAGAAGTGCCCTATGTTTAATTATACACAAACAAACACACATCCTTAGTGTTCGAAAAAGCTAAAAAAGCTAAAAAAAAATCAATTTTTATGTTCTGTTTCTCACACACAAACTCACTGCATTTAAACACTGCGCTCAAAAGACAAAAAGGAAAGAGATTACATTTGCACAGGGAGAGAAAGAGAAAAAAAATTAAAAATAAGCCTCGGTCCGTCAGGAGTTCTGTGTCTAGAGCTAGAACAAAAATCTTCAAGTTAAGTGTTCACCATTTTTTGTTTTATTTAAGTAAAATGTGCCCTTTCATAACAGAGCAAATAGTCACTGATTACGATATTTAACATTTATTTAAAAAAAAAAAAAAAAAGAGAAGAAAAAAAAGGGGGTTAAAAATCTATGGTTTCCAGTAAAAATGACACTGCAGTCCTTAAACAAGACACGTTCATCAACTCTCAGTCGGGTCGAACGATAACAAGGAGGCGGGGCGATTTTGGCGACAGGGGCGGGGCAACAAGTGAATTTATCGTGAGACTTATTTCATTTCTTTTTTTGTTTTTTTTTGTACACATCGTCGGTCTTCTTGAAATGGTAAATAAATAACAAGAACAAGTGTCTGCTTAGAAGAGTCCCAAGCTATAACGTCTGTGTTTTCATATATATTTATAATATAGTATACATTTTTTATATATAGATATATTTTAAGATACAACTCTCTCCTATGTGGTGCTTTAGCAGGGAAGAGTCCCGGTTCTGGTGCGGTTTCAGTCTGTGGTCCAGTGACATGTGGAGAGGACAAGAGACAACCAAACGAGAGAGAGAGAGAGAGAGAGAGAGAGAGAGAGAGAGAGAGAGAGAGAAGTACAAACAGAGAGCTATACAGAGAGAGGGGAGGAGGAGGGGCAGAAAAAGTTATATAGAGATACACAGAGCAGCAAGACTGGGAGAGAAAAAAAAAAAAAAGAGAGAGACAGAAAGTCTGAGATACAGAGAGAGAGAGAGATAGAGAGATACAAGGAGTCCTTAGTTTGAGCTCAGAGCCTGTGTATGATGAAGTGAAGTGTGTGTGTGTGTGTGTGTGTGTGTGTGAGTTCTGTGATCAGGCCTTGCTCTCCTCCACTTTAGCGCTCTGAGGTTTAATTGCTCCGGTGCGGTTCGGTTTCCCCGATCCGGCTGCAGCGGCCTCCTGCAGTTTCCCGGGAATCATGGATGAGGAGGAGGACGACACCTTCAGATCGGACACGATCTGCCGAGCCTCACGGAGGATCTTCACCTGCACGGGAACAAAAAAAAAACAAAAGAGACACCGGTGTCATAGGCGCGTCTTCGACGATACGTTATAATAATACAATCATGAAATTCATAGTGACAGAGCAACAAGGAGTCACAGGTACAATCCGAGAACCTGATTCATTCCTCTCACCACACAGCAGACGGCATACACTCGCTTCGTCCCTGTTTAAAGGACATGTTCTCACACTATAGACCAGGACGAATGGGGTCACGAAAAAAACAAAACAAAAAAAAAAAACACTCAAAATTGACCTAATACACAAATTTCACAAATAAGTATTTGTGTGCTAGCATTTTAAAACATTGCCTAACAAGCCACATTTACATGTTATTTTAGTCTTGAGATAAACCCTAGTCCGCACTAGTAGCGTTCTGCAAAACAAAAAAGGAACAAATTTGTCTGTTAAACAAACTGTTGTCTCAAACCGTACACTTGGTTTAATGTTGATGCTCAGGAGCGATGGAGAAGATTAAACAAGTTTTCTATTGCGGCTTGAGTTGTAAATTTAAGAACTTCTCATGCCGACTTTTTGACATGAGGTTTTCGACTAGAGAGACAACATGCTCATGACACCAAGCGTGACAGAGGACCCGTATCGCCTCATCAGGGACACCTGGTGTAAGTTACAAGGCCAGACACCGAGTATAAACCGCGGCTCCCAGGATTCACATCACAAAAATTTAAATCGGAGCAAGTGGTCACTCGTCCTACACAGACTGACGTTACTGATAAGGATAAGTTTAACACATTGTTCTATGATAAATAAATATATATAAAAACAGTCACACTTGCTGTGGTGTAAGAGGAATAAAAACATAAATCACACCACACTGTTACTCTAACAGTAATCTCTATTTTTATTTTAAAACATTTCAACTGATTTTAGTAAAAAACAATGTCACACATCAGTGAGACAGCAATCAGGGAAGAAAACTAAAGATAACATTTTTAATGATCAATGTTCTTTCATAACTGTGAAGTATGATTATTATTATTATTATTATTATTTTGATTCTACAAATTCACCATTATGAGAAACAAAAAAAAGAAGAAGTGGATAAACTGAAATTACCTATATTTGTTTACAGTGGGTGGCTCACCTTCGTGCCCTCCTCTGCGCCCTTGCTAGGGGGCTCCGGGTTGGTAGGGGGGATGGAGTGGGGAGGCTCGCGGCCCGGGCTTGAGTAAGGGGTGGAGCGAATAATTACAGCCTTGTTTACCTGCATTACAGGTCTCTGGATTGGGTTTGGGAAAGGCCCGCTGGTAGCGGTGCGCATGTGCATCACCATGTTGCCCTGTGGAGGCGGCACCTGAGCAAACAAACAAAAAACAAACAGTTAGAAATGCATAAAGTGTGTGTTAGTATTTATTTATTTGTTTGTTTGTTTTAATGTAAAAGTAAACACCTGTGTGGCGTAATGTCCTGGGAGCGGGCCAACGGTCGGGGGGGCACCGGGACCAGACGGCTTCCCACTGGGGCTGGCAGAACCTGGCCTGAACCCCAAGAGAGGAACAGAAAATGCATGAGGTGTAACAAAAAAAATTTTTTTGTAAAAAATAAAAAATAAAGAAAGAATAAATAAATAAAACCGTTACGCTCTGTACAAACTGACCTGTACGAACTGCCAGGAATCCCAGGTGAGTGGCTGGCTTTATCAGGGAATTGAAATCCTTTCATCTCCAGCTGAGACGGCTAAACAACACACAAATATGTAAAGGTAAATAAACAAGCAACAGCTTAAAGAAAAAAGAAAGAAAAAAAAAAGAAAAAAAGTAAAAAAAAAAAAAAATTTTTTAATTCTAATCCAGAAAAGCGCTGCTGCTGTCACCTCTCGGCTGGCGGTGATGACGGGTGGCTGGGAAGCCGGGGGCATGATGCGGGCACCAACGGGCAGGTTCTGACCCTGCTGAAGCTGGATGGACTGTGGGAGGATCAGGTGCTGCTGAGCTGAACCGTAACGCAGCTGAGAACCGGGAAGAGGCATCGTGACCTACACACACAAAAAAATAAATCGATAAGTATAATCAATGTATACAACACATTTCGCAAAAACAAGGTCGAATAAACACGGCTACGATGGTTTCCACCTGAATGAGCTGCGAGTCCATGAGCTGAGACGTCCCCATTCCCGCCGCCTGGTTGATGGTGCTCTCGTAAACCAGCGCCTGGCTGCCGTTGATGGTCTGGAAGTGCGAGCCGGACTGCGGCTTTACCATCTCGGAGGGCTGGATGCCGGGGAACGCAGAGTACGGCCCTTTCAGAGGGGCGGCTCCAGAGAGCACCATTGCGCTGGGGTGGGACAGGCTGGGGGGCATGTACACCGGCGACCTGGGGGAAATCAGACGACAAAAAAAAAACAAAAAAAAAAACGGACTGTTATTAGAGCCCAAGGACTATAGGGTGCGTGCAGGATTGTCTTGTTTTCCTAAGGATTATTTTTAAATTGTTTATTTATTTGTTTATTTATTTTGATCTACTCCTTCTGGGGAATTTATACGATCGTCAGCAAACCGGGTCGATGCGATCTAAAGACACTGAGGATGCAGAATTGCAGAGGGAATTTTGAGTCAGCCGTGATAATGCCTTAAACTTATGCTGAAAAATGGTTAATAACTACCATTATATTCAATGACACATTCAGTGACATCACATTGAGTAACATCATAGTGTGATTTTTTTTCTCCAGCATCTGCAACGTACACACATACACACCACAAATGTTCACACAATATGACGTAATAGGGCTGATGTCAGCTTAGGTCTTAAAAATTTTTGGGGTACGTTGGTGTGTGTGAGTGTTCTCAAATGTACCTGAAAGTGGGGATGGAGTTGAACATCTCCTGGGACTGAGAGACGGGCAGACCACCCCGGAGACCTAGCTGAGCCTGAGCCTGCAGAGACGTGTGGAGGGAGATGGGGATCTGCTGAGCGGCTGCAGCCTGATGATAAAAAAAAAATAATAATAATAATAATTATTATAATCAATAACGATTAGTTCATCATGTAAACCCTGAAGTCTTATTCTGCGTTACTGCCTCGTTACCTGTTGATAGCTCTGCTGCTGAGTCATTGTCGGCGGCACCAAACGAGGCTGGCTTGGAAACACATGTCCGTCCAGGTACAGAGGCGGGATGTGGTTACCTACGGAGATGAAGTGTGCGAGAGGCACATTACAATCAGTTCTAATCGGTGTTAATATTATTGATCCGACCTGCACGTGACACTAAATCAGACCTTGCATGGAGACGGAGGGAGCGACGGAGGCCACGGGCATAGGGGGCATGGAGACGCCTCCGAAGGAGCTGTAGCTGACGGCGCAGGACGAGCTGCATGGGGGCTGCGTGACCGACCCTATGCTGCCTGGGGAACCCTGCTCGGGGAGGGACTGCGAGTTCTCCCAGGCTTTACGTGCAGACTCCATCTGCGCAAAAACAGTGTGGCTTTTAGTCAACGTGGTGGATTTTATGGAGTAAATACGGAAACTTCTTGAAGTATTATTTCACGACAAAACACACATTAAGATTCACAAATTAAACCTGCTACTTCCGTACTAGTACTACTTCAAACGACAGGACAACGGCGGGTCTAACACCCAAAATCCTTCAAACTGTTCGTGTACTGGGTGTGACGTACCTTGAGTGTGAGGTCCGTGGTGGGGAAGGAAATGGGATTGAGGTTGATACCAGGCTGCAGGTGATCTCTGCGCAGCATAGGAATGCCCTGAGCAAGGCCCGCCTAAAACACACAGAAAACAGGTAGATAATTATAAACAATTCAGAATGACACCAAAGTAACTGACAATCGCCATGGTAACGAACACCCTGGTCTGTTATACCAACAGCACTGTCTGTAACTAACACACAGAACCTCTAACACCAAGAGTCTGTAACTGGACCTCCTGCTCAGCAACACAACCAGAACATGTGAGGTCGGAGCGACACCGTAACCTAATCAACCACTGATGAAACATCCCGAAACCTACGTTGCTGGCAAGAGCGTCCTGCAGCTTGGTGACGGGGTTTGACACGGCCACCGGTGCCGATCCGGGAGGGAGGCTGAAGTCCGAGTCCTTGGCGCTGACTCCGAACTCGATGGGTGGGACGGGGAGGACGCTTTCGACGTGGATGTCCACTCCGTTAACGGGCGTGATCGGGCCCTCGAGGCGCTCCACCCCTTCTGAACCCTTGCGGTTCTTCAGAGAGCGCTCGTTTCCGATTGGACCGGGTTTGTGCTCTTTGCTCTGCTCCGGGCCTGCGTCCAAATCCTGTAACGAGGCGGGATTACGGTAATGAAGGGAAGGTGAGCGAGTATGATAAAAGTGCTAAATGCCTATCAATCGTTTAGGGGGGGGAAAAAAATATAGATAATTAATTATTCAAGAACAACCTCTGAATTGGGTTCACTCCCTGTGTACGACACCTGCTTCGTCCACGAGTCTCCACCAGACGACTGGACTGCAAGAGCTGCAAAACAGGGGGAGAAATAATAGCATGAAATTGTATTAAAAAATTTTTTTTTTTTTAAGTTGCTAAACCTTCTCCTGTATAAAAGCTGAAGCGTGCCGGTACCTGTGCTGTTGGTCTCCCAGATCTCAGTGCCCAGGTTATTTGTCGAGAGAGTTTCCTCAGGCTGTTCGATCGAGATCCCGCCCTGCTTCTTCGCGAAACGAGGCGGCATTTTGGAAGCGATTGCTCTGTTCTTTACCAACACCTGTGGATGGATGGGTGAGTCAGCACACTGGAAATTTCTAAAACAACTTAATTCTAAAAAGATTTAACTGTAAATCTAATTAATAATTTTATTATAACTAAAATAATATTATTTAAAAACCCTCACCGGTCCTCCTTGCTCCTTTCTTCTTCGCTCGTCCTCTTGTGGACGCCGCTGTTTTTTAGAGAGCGCGTCTTGGAATCCGTCCGGACTCGGAATAGAGGCTCCTGGATCGCTTTCAACTATCAGAAAAATTTAATTATTAACGCAAAGAAGCGAAGCTTGCCCTTCAACAACAGTCGAACAGTATTTTAACAGTTAAAACACTCGTTTTTTTTATTGTTGTTCTTACTCGGGTAGCTGTTGAGATCATATTGTGAAAGAGGCTCAGACATGTCTCCCTTCATGCCTCTTGGTTTCAGATCTTTATCCAGCTTCTTTCCTGTCGGGTCGGTGTTGCTGCAGGAAAGGCTGTCCTCCGTCTGCTCCACGCCATACACCGGCCCTGCATCCTCAGGACTCCTGCACAAATTGAACCAGGGTCATTTTATTCCTTCACAAGCGCTACAACAAGGACGTGATAAAAATCGGGCCGTCTGAACTCACCGTCTGCAGTTGGTCGTCACTCCGTTCTGCCAGCTGTCGTTGCGGTTAGAGGACCCGACGCCGGAGGGAGCGTCTGTGGATCGAGGCATCTTCGAGCCTTCCAAAATGTCACCCTTACGATTCTGTCTGTCCACCAGAGGGCGCTGGCTGGAGAAACTTCTCTTGGAGAGTTCTCGTTTCTCAGAGCCTGGCTCTCCATGACCGGGGTCTATGGGCGCCTCGCCGCGTTTCTCTCTCCAGTCGTTCAAGTCGCTGTTCTCGGATCCGGTCTCCCAGTCCTCACCCTGAGACGCGAATTCCTGCTGCCTATTCCCGGAATACTGACCGGGCCAATGATCTTCTCCAGGTTTGGATCGACCCGGCCAGGGGTTCGTGAAATCCCCGTTGACGTACTCGTCGCTGTTCCACTGACCGCCGGTTTCTCGTTCCTGGCGCAGACGTCTAAACCGCGGGGGTTTGTCCTGGCGAGGAGGACGTCTCCTCCTCAGCGGCCGGTTGTCAGAATTGTCGTTGTCGAAGCGGTAGTCACCTTCACGGTCCTCGACTCCGTTCTCCGCGAAAGACGACGCAAACTTTGGAGGGTATTTCGGGGAGTCGCCTTCTGCAGATTTTCTCGGGAAGGAATCGCCCGTGAAGTTGTATCCGTTCTCCTGCATGGATCCGCCTCCGAACTGGCTCCCCCTTCCCCTCCAAGTGGAAAACTCCTTTGATCCGAACCCACGGTTGTATCCAGTGTTCAGGCGCGGAGGAAGAGACCGACCAAAGTTTCTCATTTTGGGTTTTTCCCTCGCGTCTCCGCCGGTGCTCTGGTCGTTATTGTAGACCTTGTTAGACCTCCAGGAATCCCTGTCCACCCTTTTAGTGTCTCCGGACGAGGAATAAGCGGCTTCGGCTTCTCCGTTCTCTCCGTTTTTCTGGCGTCGGCGTTTCGGCAGCTCTTCGTATTCCGAGGCCTCGCTCAGAGTCTCGCTCATGTTCCGTCTCCGCGGTTTTCCTCTCTGCACATCCTCGGCTTTAACAAAATCCCGCGATCCTCGACCCCGCCCTGAACGCTGGATATTTCCGGTGTTGTACATTCCTCTATTGTTGTCGCTCCGTCCACCTCGGCCACCGCCACGCGAGTTGAAGTCTCTGAATCCTCTGCCGCGGCCCCGCCCCGCCCCTCTGGCTCCGGCGAACGCCTGCTCTTCATCGATAAAGATCCAGTTGTTGCGGCGAGGCGCTGCAGGCTCTCTGTTCTCAGAGTTCTCCTTCATCTGGGAATTACCGCCGTCCCAGCCGTTCTCCTTACTGGACTCCTCACTCACTTGGTTACTCAATTTCTCCATTTTGGGCCGAGAAGACTGCTTCTCCTCGTGGGCGATCGCAGGAGGAGCCGGATGCCTGCTGATCGAAGGCTGGTTGTCCTTTTTCAGGTCGTAGACATTCGTAAGGACCTCCTTCTCAAGTCTGTATGGAACGGGCTTCTCTTCGGGTTCAGATTTGGGTTTCTCGTTCTCCTTGTCCTCCACTTTCAGGGCCTTGAGCACCGGTTTCTTGATGGGACCCGTCCTCCTGAGGGTCCTGCCGCTCGGTTCGGACGGCTGGCTCAGCCCGCTGCTGCTAGATCCCGGGTCGGACCACTGCAACGCATCTTTGTCCTTCTTCAGAGGGTCATCTTTTCTCCAGAAACCAGAGTCGAAACTGTTCTCCTTACCCTCACCCGCATCGTCACGAGAATCCAGACTGTCTCTCTGGTTCCGGTTAGAGGACACGTCCTTGTAGTGCTCGGGTTTGAGGTACTCGCCGTGTCCTGGTGGCGCTTCTTCGTCTCGATGCGAACCGAGAGAAATGTCGGACCCTCGATTTGGGTGGTAGCCCTGATGGGGGAGATCTTCTGAAGGACTTTCAATGCGTTCAATCCCCCTCTCCTCATAGGTGTCCTGCTGAGAGCAGGAGCGGTCACTCCTGCAGAATAAAAATAAATCAATCAATCAAAATCCATCTTATTGTTTCAAAATGTGATTGCCCTGACGGGAAAATAAAAACTGTGTGTGTACCGGTCATCTGACTGACACCTCTCGGCGTTGTCATGCTGTCTCTGGTAAGGTGGGGTGAAACTGCGCGCTGGTGGGTAGCCATCTTGGCTCCAAACTGAATACGTGTCAACAGAGAGCGCCCTCCTTTCCTGGTGCATGCTGGAATGGCAGCACTCATCCGAGGCGGATCCGGGGCTGTTGAGGCGATCCTGCTGCACCGCTGGTTTGTTCACGCCTGCAGAGGAGAGAGTGTGTGTGTGTGTGTGTGTGTGTGTGTGTGTGTGTGTTAAATACGTTTCACTACAACCCAAAAAGAACGTTATTTTTTTTTGTTTTGGATCGACGAACATACCCGAGGAGTGGACGTTAGTGGAGTAATAATCGACGGCCGAGCGTCCCTGGGTCACGCGTGGGTCCATGTAAGGAGGCATCATCATCCAGCGGGGGTCAAAACCAAGCACGTGAGGGGGGTAATAACCTCTCTGAGCGGGACCTGAACCGGACTGCTGCCACTGCTGCAACTTATACGGATCCTGAAACACGGGCGGATTAACGTGAATAAACACGGAACAAGTAAACAAAAATAACTCGCACTCTGCGTATGGGGGGTGGGGATCAAAGTACAAACTATATGACGGACCACGTGAAACAGAACAGGAGACGAGAGCTCGCCTTTGAACGGCTGAGGATGCCGATACTGGAGCGCTACAGGATTAAAACTTTAAAGCTTGGCATGCCGGAGGGATTTCAGCTGCTGTCACTCACCTGCTGCTGCTTTTGGAAACGAGGTGGAACGGCCTTCTGGTGCCTTTGAGTGAAGTCGGAACCGTCATCCTCGCTTCTGTAGCTGAAATCGTCTCGATAATCCTGGCTGTGTAGCGCGTCGGATTTCTGCTCAGAAACGTCTACGAGGGGGGGAGGGGGGAGAGAGAGGGGGGGAACTGGCTTAGAGGATAAATAATCAGAACGGACTGAAAAACTAAAACTGGAAAAAAATTTGTCGTCAAGGTGAAGAAAACTTACATTTGATTGTGCAACAATTTTTTTGTGCCAAATTTTTTTTTTTTTTTTTTTTACAGGTACGTTATTATGGAAAAATATATAAATAAAGAAATCCGACCTTTACTCCCTTGCTGCCAGGCCTCCTGATGTGGTTTGGCCGTCTCTCTCGCGGGTGACGGTGACAGTGACGGCTCCTTACTTTGCGCTCCGTGTGCGTCTCCAGAATGCGCAGCTCTCTCGATCTTGCCGAATTTCTCGTCCAGTTTCTTGAGTTTCTCAGCGCAGGCAGCCAGCCTCTCCTCCCGGGCTCGCCGCTCCTCCTCCTCACGCCTCCGACGCGCCCTCTCCACGGCCTCGGAGACGTCCGGCGAGACGAATTTACCCCGAGGAGGATGAGGGGTGGAACGATGAGGCTCATCCTGTTCGTCCAGAGACTCGCTCGCGCCGGCGCTCTTCTGCTGTGGCTGAGGAAGGAAAAAAATTATAAAAATCACTGAATAAACAAAGAATTCATACAAAACTAATACACTGATGACTGAGAATTCTCTCTCGTGTTACCTGTGAGTCGGCGGAGCTGTATCTGCTGTTGTTTTTTCTGGAAGGCAAAAGATCGTGCTGGTGATGGTACGCGTCGTCCTGACCGTCTGAGCTCATGGATGACTGGCGGTCGCGACGAGCCTCCCACTCTCCCCTAAAAAAATTTCAATTATTTTTTTTTTTTTTAAAAACACCACGAGCTTGTGAGGTCACTAACGTGTTCCAGGAGACGGTTATTAATAATGTACATCATTGACGGGATGCAGATACGCACCAGATCTTGCTCTTCTCGCCGGGGATGTGATCCTCTTCGTCGTCACTGAATTTGAGCTTCTCGCTGTAGTCCACCTCCTCGTGAAGACCTGAGAAGATGATCGGTCTTGTTTACATCTCAAACCTCACTGGATTATTAGTGAGTTATAAAATACATCAGCTAATTCACTACAGCGGGAAAAAAAACAACTTCAAGCTTGATTCATCCTGATAAATTATTAAAGAAACTTGAAGCATTTATAATCATTAAAACATCACTAGATGTGTATAAAACCGCTGTTAAGAGAGAAACACTAGACAAAAAAAAAATTAATAAATAAAAATAAAGCATGGTTTAGTTTGTAGATAAAACTACATTAATAATATTACTGCATTGCGTGCTTTTGACGTGTTTACCTGCCCATCCATCCTCGCAGTCGTTGTCCAGGTCGTCCAGGTCTTTCAGATCTTCAGGGTTGATGATGGCAGGACGGGAAGGTCTGTCCCCAGGACGCCGGATCGGTCGGGGACCGGGACGAGCTGGGACTCGAGCGAAACGGTTTTCTCTCTGTACTTCACCGCTATAAACACAATAGTGTGATTAAATGACTGAAAATAAAATTGCTGCATACATTCTAGTTATTACAAAACAAAAATAAATTTTAGAAATGAAACATGGAGGCTCAGTGGGTGCGCTGTTGAGCGTTGTGTGTATAAAGCTGAGCAGGTACGCACTTGACGGGTTCAGAAGGGTAAGGGGGTCTGAACTTGGGTCGGGCATCGAAGCGCATGGGGGCAACAACAGTAGCGGCAGCAGCAGCAGCAGCTGGAGGAGCAGCAGCAGTAGAGCCGTGCTCGGAAGAACCCGGGCCATCACGAGTCTCCTTGGGACACATCTGATAGAAAGATTTTTTTTAAAATAAAGATTAAAAAAAAAAAAAAAAAATTACCCAAATTAAAACTTTCAACGTGTTAAACAGCGTGTTCCTTTTCATCTTAAAGAAATACACAAAAAGACAAACCAAGTTCTTCTGTTTACTATAATATTTATTGTGAACCCTTACGAAGGCAGGCAGCATGTCGTGGTAGGTGGTGGTGGAGGAGTGATGGAGCTGATACTGCAGACCCGGAGTCAGTCGGCGTGTGGGCGGAGCCGGCCGGAGAGAAGCATCCTTCGGGTCGGGGAGCGCTGCGGCGGTGACGACGGCTGCTGCGGTGACGACGGCGGCGGTGGCGGCATTGGTGGAAGAGGAAGAAGAGGAGGAGGAGGAGGTGGAAGAGGAGGATGGAGGAGGAATAGGAGTGGTAGCCTCAGGAGAGGCGCTGGGTTTGCCCTCTGGATCGGAGGAGAGGGCTGAGGACAGAGACGGGGGCTGCAGGTACCTCCCTCCGCCCTCCCTCCAACTGGTTACGTCTGAGCACGAACAAAAGAACAAAAATTTTATGGATTCATTAAAACACAATTTCTACAGAAAAGCATCATCTGATCATTAGGTCCCACCCCTTACTTGTTTACGTACATGCACTTATTATTTTACTCAAAAACTGAATGTCGGACCTTGAATTCACTTCTACTGGCACACGGAGCCGATAAAAGGCGACAAGGTCGTCGATTCTGTGCGCACGTGTAGCGTAGGTCATCACACGTGTGAGGTTAACGACCTTTGGGTTTGCGTGCGCGACGGACGTGAACGAGCCGCGGCTCTGAGACTCACTCTGAGGGCGGAGGCTTGGTCCTGGCCCATACGACGGATCGAAGGCGCTTTTTTCCTTGCCAGCCTTGTCCTGTTCTCCTGCTGCTTTCAGCGTCGGAAATTCCTCGTGAGAGAAGGGCTGCAGTCGGTTTGAGGCCCTTAAACCTGCAGGAAGAGCGAGCGTTAGAAACTAAAAACACACACACACACGCGTTAGACAGAGTTAAGCTAAAGGAAGAATTCAGAACGCCTCCCACTCTTGTTTGACACTTTTTTTATTTTATTTTAATACGTCAATCGAATCCTGGTACAATTTCAAGGACTTCGAGCGCTGAATGTCGGACCTTGAATTCACTCCTACTGGTACACGGAGCCGGTAAAAGGCGACAAGGCCGCCGTTTCTTTGCGCACGTGTAGCATAGGTCATCACACGTGTAGTGAAGTAATGACCTTTGGGTTTATGTGCAGGTGATTATCTATCGAACAGGATGGAAGAAAGAGAGAAAGGATGCCAAGTGTTACCATCTTGATCGAGTGCCTTTCCATTTAGTTGTGCCCATTGCTTTGGTCCACCGGTGCTTGTGCTCTGTAAGGGAGCAGAGGGGGAGAAGGTCATTACAGTGCATGCTTAAATAAACCTTCAACTACAGTAAGGAGAATGAAGGGGGGGGTGCGCGCATGTGTGTATCACCTTCCTCGGTCAGTTTAACAAAGACATTCATGTTTTTTTTTTTTTTTTAGTGCAAGTTCATCCACTGGTCTATTTTATTTATTTATTTTTTAAATAAAATCCCCTTTAACTATATCAGAAGAGAGAAGAGTGAGATTTAAACATATTAAATAAAATAACTGAAAATAAAGTAATATAAAGGAAGAGTGATATGTACATCACAACCAATGACCACGCACTGGGCAGGATTTACAGAAAAAGATGGGAAACCAAACCTAACCAAGATTAGAGAACCGGGTTCTAATGGAGATCTGCACAGTGAAGGTGTTGTTTTCAGTTTTACCTCCAGGTTGGCTGCCGCTGTAGGCTTCTGAAGATTGGACACGGATTTCTGCAAAGGCAGCGGCGGCTGCGACTCCGGCGGCTGTGCTGTCGACACAACGGAACTGAAACGGAGACGCAGGTGATTAACCGCACTGAGACAAACACGGTTCAAACAGCTTGTGTTACACTTATGGGGTCGTTCATGATCACATGTCGATTTTTTTTCCCTTGACACTCCACAATTCAAATACCTGCTTAAGTTTAAGAAATGTCCGTTTAAAGTCTTGGGTTTCTTTCACACGACTGAGTCACACCACGCGCCTTGGGGACGATTAATTTCATAATTTCACAGAACAGAGTATAAGGACAACAAACGTTGTAGTTTTGGCCAAGGAAAGAAAGAAATGTACCACACAAATCCAATTTCATTACCCTCACACACACACGCGCTTCACTCTACACTGAGTGTTTCACCTTACATAAGTTTGTGTGTGTTCAGTGGCTTTTACACACACGACTCATCCGTCAAACAGCATTACCTTGAAATCTTCTATTTATAATCTCTCACATACAGCGATTTCTGTTCTTACACACACACACACACACACACCTTGGTCCTTCAGCTCGGGGAAACATTCACTTAATGACGCATCTCGGTTTCTAACCAAAGCTGAAAGAGCGAGCGAGAGACAGAGAGACGTCTCTGAAAATGCTTTTCATCTTTAGACCCGTTTATTTATACAGCAGTGTTTTTGTCTCTCTCTCTCTCCCTCCCTCTCTCTCACACACTATTATTCCTCTCCTTCAGCCTCTCACATGTAAAGCGTATAATTTATTTTTTTAAAACCTCAGTTTACAAGCTGTTACCTCATGTGCAAGCAGAGGGGGAAAAAAACAACAGTCTGGACAACTAAGTTAGATTTGAAAAACACGCTTCATATGTTTATAAAATATTCCACAGCTCTAACTTGGAACAAAAGTGTGTTACAGAGGGGGATCTCCGTGTTCCTCCTCCCAATAAGTTAGTTAACAGAAACACACACCTCATGGAAAGTGTTTCGTCACCGATTTGTATTTCATCCGAGAATAATTACGTTAATCTACGCTTCAAGGCCGGTGTATTGAGGCCAATGGGACACACGCGCACACACCCTCTAATACTTTTTCTGGGAAAACAAAATGAATAGTTATTCCAAGTTGAATAGTTATTCCTTCAGCCTTTAGACCCCTCGAGTAAGAGAAGGAAAGAGAGCAAAACACATGAAGGGAGAAAGAGAATCAAAGACAAAAATATAGAGAGAGAGACAGAAAGGGCAAAATAAGACATTAAGAGAAAGAGAAATAGTGTGAGAGAAAGACAGAACAAGAGAGAAATACCATATAGACATGAGAGAGAAATAAAGAGAGAGAGGGTATGATGGACAGAGAGAGAGAGAGAGAGAGAGAGAGAGAGAGAGTGTCTGTGTGTGTGATATGAAGTGAGTGAATGTGAGAGGGGTAAAATGGCCACACCTCTTTTGATCGGGTTGCTCCTGCTTGTTCGCCCATCCTGTTCCGTCTTTGGGGACGATAATGACGTTTGGATCGTTTCCTCTGTTCTCAGACTTCAGGCTCGGCAGGTGAGCGGGCGGGGGCATGCGCCGGGCAGCGGCCACTTTACCAAGACTCTGTAAGCCATGTCGAGCAACAACTACAGCCAAGAGACACACACACACAGATGTTTAACCAGGTTTTACTCAACTAATTATAACCTTTTTTGTTACTCTGTCTTGCTTTACTTATCTTCTTATGAAGTGTAATGTGACCCTAAATGCCCCGACAGGCATCAACAAATATAACTAATAAGACATTAATACTATTATGTTTGTATTTTATTATTTACTAAAATATTAATAAATATTATTTAAAAAAAATTTTTTTTTTAAAAAGCTTGCACACAAACTATTTGTCGTTCTTACTACAGCACCACCACAAAACTCAGGCCACAAACTCCACAAACCACCAGGGTTTAAAAAAATAAAAAAATAAAAAAATAAATAAAAACATACGTAAAGGTTTATTCAAAAGGTAATTATGGCAAATGCATTTTAGTTTAGTTAGTTTTTGTTTTTTAACAAGGCTCAAACTGAGTTATAATGAACAGTGAGGGCGGG
>JAQQZT010000017.1:1187205-1200530 GCA_030068275.1 Clarias platycephalus
GATATTCGGTGCATGTGTCCGGGTCTGGTGCACGCTCCGGGACGTCGCTGTGGCGGATCTGCGCGTCGCTGCTGCTGCTGCTGCTGTTTCACGCCATGGGCTGCATCCAGAGCCTCCGGTGCAAACCGAAGAGTTTCCGCGAGAGCGTCGCAGTGCTCGAGGTGACCACCTCCATCGACCCGAACCCCACCAGCATCGACGAGTCCTCCAGCGTGGTGCTGCGCTACCGGACGCCGCACTTCCGCGCCACCGCGCGCGTCCTCGTGCCCCCGGTGGCCGCCAAGGAGACTTGGACGGTGGGCTGGATCCAGGCGTGCAACCACATGGAGTTCTACAACCGATACGGAGCCGAGGGCATGTGAGTGTGAGGGCTGGCTGGGGGTGGCTGGGGGTTCTGAGTGTGTGTGTGTGTGTGTGTGTGTGTATGTGTGTGTGTGTGTATATATATATATAAATAATTTTTTGAATTTTTATATTTTCTTTTGTGTGTGTGTGTGTGTGTGTGTGTTATTACCACTCATAGAGAGATTAAAGGCCATATGACATGACACATTACACATTACACCCTGAGCCATGTCCTGATACTCCTCTGTGCGATACATCGCAATATTTAACACACATCATTATTATTATTATTATTATTATCACCATGTGGATTTTTTTTTAGATAAGGCTTGTTTTTGAGTTTAAGGTAACCCATCTGAGGGTTTAAAGGCACACACTTGATCATCAGACTTCACTTTCTTTATTAGCCACTGGGTCTCGTTTAATAGGTTTGCACTAAAGTTTTTCTTCTAACAGTTTTCTATTTATTTTATTTATTTTTGTTCAGCTGGATTTGTGCACAAAAACATATGCAAGTTTGTATGCATGTGAAAATTGACAAACATCAATCAGACATCTGTAAAGTCAAAATAAGCTTTATGTGTAGACCAATTTATATAAGAAAACAATGACTAAACGGTAAAACAGTGTGACCTTCACTAACACTTCCAGTAATGCAGCTCTGCCACTGCAGCTACCAGAGTGCACACACCCACACACACACACACACACACACACACACTTCCTTTATTCCTCTAGGGTGCCATTACATTAGTTTAGATTGTTGGCATCTTGGCTGGGGTTGTGATTATTTGTGTGTGTGTGTGTGTGTGTGTGTGTGTGTGTGTGTGTGTGTTATTAACACTCATAAAGAGATTATAGGCCATATGACATGACATATTACACCTTGAGCTAGCCATGTCCTGATACTCCACTGTGCAATACATCACAATATTTAACACACATTATTATTAATATTATTATTATTATTATTATTATTATTATTATAATTCCTGCGTCATATGGCTTTTAAGATAAGGCTTGTTGTTGAGTTTGTGCTTGATGATAAGAGCGGTGTATACAGAGAGATATCTGAGGGTTTAAAGGCACACGCTTTATCATCAGACGTCATTTTCTTTCATAACTTCTGGGGCTTACTGGGTTAATTAAAAACAATTATATTAATTAAAAAAACAACAACTTATTAACAATGTTTGACTGATGATACTTAATGAGTAACTTAGTAACCAGTGTAAGGATCTATTCAACGATGGAAAGTTCTAAGCACTTTTGTAAGTCAAGAGTTTCTTCCAAATGCCTAAATGTAAATTAGGCTTATTACGGTTTCACGATCTTTAGTAAATAATTTTGTCAGATTTGTAACAAAAAATGGTAAAATGGTAAAGCTAACAAAGCTAAATGATAAAACCGCATGACTGTCATCTACACTTCCAGTAATGCAGCTCAGCCACCGCAGCACACACACACACACACACATAAACGATTGCTTCCTTTCTTTCTCTAGGGTGCCATTACTTGAGTTCAGATCGAACAGTTATTCAAGTTTATTTTTTTTTACAAATATCACACGCCAGAGACACAAAGCAAGACACGGAGGCGGAGTCACCGTTACCAGCTTTTGAAGTTGATTATTTTCCTGTAACAGCACATCCCACAAATGTGCTACCCCTCCTATGCTGTGTATTAATACTAGTCACATTTCATTAACTTTCTTTCTTTCTTTCTTTCTTTCTTTCTTTCTTTCTTTCTTTCTTTCTCATTTTGTATGTAAGATGAAAGAAAACACAAACGCAAATTGTTACAAACAAAAAGCGCAAACGGCTCTGAGCTTCCCTAAGGTTCTCAGGAATAAATCAGAGAATTATCAGCTCCAGAATGAAGCGTGGTGCGGCGGTTTAGGATGATGGTGTTAACCGCTTCACTCCTGTTCAACTCAGAAGCCGTTGGTGGTCTTCAGACACCCGCCGCGGTTGAGATGTTGAGTCACATTATGCAGCCCAGATCCTGCAACGGTTTCTTATGGCCTACTTCCTGTTGTAGAAACCACACCATGACCTATTTCAGAAGGAAAAAAAAAAAACCTTTAGTGTGTCATGAGATGTCTTCAGGCGACGAGCGACTCGGTGGATAGCGAGAGTGTTTAAAGGAAGTAGACATTTTAAATTCTTGGAAAAAAAAAATCTAATTAATTTAGAGGGTTCAGACTGTTACTGTTGCACTTTATGGATTTATTATTCAATTTTTTAATCTCTAAAACTCCCAGGAGCTGATATCAACGTCCCTATTAGTTACACCGTCTAGGAAGTGAATTCTGATTGGTCAGAAAGTGTAGATGAATTTTCCATAACATCAGCTCGGACAGTAGCGCAGCGTCTCGTTTCTATAGTAACAGCTTATCTACGTGTTGATGCAGTGCAGTGCTTCTGTGACGTGTGTGGAAGGAGTCTCCAGTGTCAGTGCTTTGTTACAGTCAGAGTTAAATCTCCAGAATGGCGGAGTTGAAACTTTGCAGTTCTGAGTTTTAATGAATAAATAAATATTTGTAATTGATGTTAAAACATGTTTTTTTAGTTTTTTTAAAGACAATTCGGCTCTCATCTGCCCTCTAGTGGACACTGCTTTAATCGTCGAGGTGGAGACAAAGTATGCAGCGAATTCGTGAACAATGCTGCTTAATTGTGTAATTGTGGCTTCAGGGTCGTCGAACACTTTTGGTATCTGTTCACAACGAGACAGTTCGATAAATCCGCGCGGCTACAGCGCGACTGCGACGTTCAACTACCACGAAACGTTGTTTAGTCACATGGATCTCAAAGCGGGATCCCTGACAGAGGAGCTGAAGGAATTAACGTCAGTGCTGGTGTCAAAGTCAGTTCCACCAGATGGTAACAGCAATGTTAGCAGGAAGGTACGAAACGAAGCTAGCTAGCCCGTTAGCTGTTAGCTATAAGCTAACAGTCGAGGGAGTGCCGTTCTGCCGTTCTGTGTGTTAGCATCTCAAAGTGGTGCGGTATCGGTCCGCATTTCAGAGAGACATCTATACTCAGCTATACTCGCTTATAGCTAACAGCTAACTGTTAGCAACATTCTCACATTCTCTATAAGCGAGTATAAATTTTTCAGGATAACTATCTGAGCGAAAAGAACTGTTAATAATTAACAACATTCTCACAGTCTCAATCAGTTATTATGATTAGCGACGTGAGCCGAGTCGATATTCGGTACAGTATGTCCGCTCTCTTCCTCCTGCGATATCGTTAAATGATTAACTTTTTTTTACCTAATCTTCTACTCGCAGTTTGGTCATTAAGCCCCTCCCACCTACCAGCTCTTCACTATCCTGCACATAAGCGTCGACAGCGTTATTTATTAGCGTTATTTCATGTCTCTCTGAATCGCGGACCGATACCGTACGCCTTTGAGATGCTAACACACAGAACGGCACTCCCTCGACAGTGTCCCTCACGCTCAAGATTTATTCAGAATTATTTTGTAAGTTTTGATCTGTGACTCGAGACAACGCTCAAGTCCTGGTCGGACCTCCACCAGCGTTACGTGATGAGATTAAAAAGCGTGAACCTTTTCGCAGCTCTAAGGTCAAACTCAGCTCTCCTGCGACCTGCTAATTAGCAGCCCCGTGTTAAAACTCATCCCCTCACACACACACACACACACACACACACACTGCGATCGATCTCTCTCTCTCTCTCTCTGCATCAGATCTTCCATTAAACGTAAAGCGAGCAGCGTGACAGAAAGCGATACTTCCTCTAATCTACAGCAGTTCGGGCGACTTCGCTTCTCAGTGACTCAGTAACGAAACACTTAGCGTGTGTGACAGCATTGAACAGAGTCTCAGAGAGGAAGTCATGTCATTTTTTTCAGTTTCTCCTCCTTCGCATTCATGGAACTCTCTCTCTCTCTCTCTCTCTCTCTCTCTCTCTCTCTCTCTCTCTCAGCAGGTCGATGTGTAGGTGTGCAATCAGTCACTGTAGCTCGCGTTAACCAGAGCGCGGCACAGGAGCGCAGGTAGCGGTTTCTACCCGAGAGCGCTCTGAGAACGTCTGTTGCACCGGAAGTGGGTGTGGTCAGGACCGGAAAGGTTTCGAAACGCCGAATAGGTCTTGTTTTTATGCTTTTAGAAGACAACAGACGACTGATTTTAATTCAGCAGACAGCATGAAGCGTCACCGTGAAGCGCTGTCTGTCATGCGATTAAGTTTACAATTAATATAAAAGAAAAATGTAATGAATCAGCAGAAATATGTCGCCGTGTTCAGTGTGAGCTTTATGAATATTTCTTTTGTCCATTTTTTATAGAAATATGTTTTTTTTTTTTCTGGAAAGCAGCGTTTAGTTCGAGTGACTACCTGACTACCCCAAAAACATGGCAAGCTCTCCTCTTATTTCTACCTGTTCAGTGGTAGAGGTGTGTATGAGTGTGTGCGCTAAAGTGTGCAGCAGCAAACCAACATCAAACAACACACACACACAAAAAAGTGTCAATGCCCCGGAACTCAGCACAACCCAATTAATCCTTGATTGACTGAAAATAGGAGAGTACAGGGGGTGCCAATACTTTGTGCACTCCACTAATAAGGCTGCAATAAATAAATAACTGTTTAGTTTCGTGGGTAGTTCTGCCGTGGTTTTGGTTGTTGAGTGTCAGAAAGCCGGTGTAGGTGCACGTGGTTATTTATAAAGGAACGAACGGTGTAACTATTAGACGGCCGTTTTTATATTAACCTCGTTTTTAAAAATAACACCTCACACACACACACACACCTTCATTCTATATCTTCACCCGTTGTGTAAAATAAATGCAGCTCGTGCGTCTCCTGCGCGGTGTTTTCTGTCAGCGGCTGTTCTGCTGATCCACACACTCCTGGCAGAAAGGTCACCGCTCTCCTGCAGTTTCAGGAAAATCGTCTCGAATGTCAATCTGGACACCGAGAAGAAAAAAAAAAAAAAAAAAAGTCCCACTGCGGGGACGCGTAAAAGTTTTATGTAGGACTCAATTAAAGACTCTTTCTAAAGTAGGACTCGTTCAGGAAGCTAAGAACACGCCGCTGTCCGAGTACTGGACGTCTTAACACGGTTTTAAACGTCGTGTTTTCACACTCGGGGCCCCACCCAGGACGGGGGGGGAGGGGCTGGGGGGGCTTCTAAAACTTAGCATCAAGTCAAAGCAGTCACGATATTCAGTAGGGACGGGAATCACCAGGGACGAGCCGATACGGTATGATCGCGATACCGCGGGGCCGATCTGATTCGTATCGCGATTCAGCAAGTATTCTGATTTCGTTTAACCAATTTAGCTAAAGATTTGCTCGTACCACAACGATGCATGCCCATGGGTGAGTAGCTTAGAGCACCACCTGTAGGATTATCGAGGAACTGCGACGTTTCTCCACCTCAAATGCAAATATATAAAAGTTGAAAATCAGACCACTGTTGTACAAGAGGACGAGGGAGCAGAACTCTGGCTCATTCCCTGAGTAAAAAAAAAAATGATTTCACTCTCCAAGGAAGTCCAAAAAAAAGAGTCACATGTGAAAAAGTATTTTCTGTGATGTGAAGGTGAATCCAAAATCACGTTTAGTTCAGTTTTTGTTTTTTTATTTTTATTCACCCTCTGCCTGTCAACCCCAGGTTTTACCCGAGACGACGGCGCAAAACAGCCGGCAGATCAGGACTTGAGTAATTTTCCGCAGCGTGATAATACACACTATTGTTACTGCGATTCACAAACCAGAAAGCCAGACGATCACGGGAGCTTAGCAGAGATAAAAGCCGCGTCTAAATTAGCGACAGCGTTCTTCCAGTGACCGACAGACCCCGTCTAACCCACCAGAGACAAAAATAGACAGCGCGGCCATTATGCTTCACGTCTTTAACTCGACCTCATGTAGCTAAAAATAAAGCCGCGTCTGTTGCCTTTGGGGAATCTGCTCCGCGGCTTCCTCCGGTGATTAGCGTGACTCAGTGAACTTCAGGGGCTTTAAAGTGGCTGCTGTGATTTTCAGAACATTTCGGGTGCGATGGTTCTTAAAGAGAGCAGGTTTTTTTTTATCTTTTGGAAATGTCTTCAGTTAGATCTTTCGGAAGGTCTGAAAGCGTCTTTGTTCTTTCTTCCCCTTTTGACGAGCGTTCCTCTGTCCCGTAGGTCGAGCTGGGAGCTTCCGGACCTCCGCGACGGTAAAATCCAGGCCATCAGCGACTCGGACGGCGTGAACTACCCCTGGTACGGGAACACCACGGAGACCAGCACCGTCGTGGGTCCCACCAAGAAAGACACCAAGTTCACGGTGAGCATGAACGACAACTTCTACCCGAGCGTGACGTGGGGCGTCCCGGTGAGCGAGAGCAACGTGCCGATGCTGAGCAACATCTGGAGGGATCAGAGCTTCACCACGTGGCTGGTGGCCATCAACCAGGCGTCGGGGGAGACGGTGGTGCTGCAGACGGTGCGCTGGCGCATGCGGCTGCACATCGAGGTGGATCCGGATAAACCGCTGGGGAAGCGAGCCAAGCTGCTGGATCCCATCGCTCAGGAACAGCCGCAACTGCTGGGCAAGAACGAAGCGATCCCGCCCAACGCCATGGTCAAACCCAACGCCAACGACGCGCAGGTCCTCATGTGGAGGCCCAGGACTGGAGATCCGGTGGTGGTCATCCCTCCTAAATACTGATTACAGTTAGTTTTTTTTTACAGAAGGTCAATCTCGCTCTGGTGGAAACGTGAACGAGGATCAGAGCGAAGCTTCTTTTTTTACGAAATGGGTCGGGATCACTGTGCTAAATGAGGGAAAAAAAAAACGTGTCACAATATAGTGACGCGCTTAATAGAGTGACTTTTCAGTGTGTTTTGCATTGGAATATACCATTTGTATTTATTTATTGGTGTGGCGTTCACCACGGGCGCAGTTTTTTTGTGCTTTTGGAGTTTTATATACGACACGAGACATTGAATCCACGCTGCCTTAAGTTTACATTACGCTTTTACTGCAAAAACAACAAAAAATACTTCAGCCTTAAACAGACAACATGTGACGCAGGAAAGCCTCGGCGATCCACGTCACACGATCAGCGATATTCCCTAAAGAGCTGAGCTGCTTTTATTACGATTATAATTAGTAAGATGTTTTTGAATTACAGTGAAACACCTCTGTGTAAAGCACAACGGGTTCCTACAGATATGTTTCGTGTTTCATGTTTCATGGCTGGGAATAACTCCAGGAGACGGAGAGTCTGGCTCGGTGCTCATGGTTTGATTTATTCTCTGTAGACGGAAAGGAAACTTTATCAGAGCGCAGCAGAGAGAATTAGTGATGGAGAGCCGATCCGAAACGTCCGGGACGTCCTTCATGTGCAGCGGCTCGGCCGTCAGATCGGCCTCGACAGCGGCGCGCGCTCGGCCTCGCTTAGCCTCTGATCAAACGCACAACGCTGTGTTCGTCAGGACTGAGCCAGACATCACACACACACACACACACACACACAGAAAACAAACCATTACTAATAACAGAGCTGTTTTTTCCCCCATAAAATACAAATATCAATAAATGACACAATTCATGCCGGTTTTTTTAAAATAACACACAATCATTGCACTTCGCCGCCGCTGTTCGTAAACGAGATCCTCTTCGATGCGTGGCGTCTCCGTCACAGACGTCTGATCGATACGCTCGTTAAAAATTGATCACGCAGGCTGACAGAAGGAAAACTGCTCTGTACTGAACAAGATGAAGGACGCCATGACTTACACACACACACACACACACACACACACACTCTGTGAGGAGGGAATAAAACCCTCAGTGTTACGCTGTTACAGGAAAACCATCAGTGACGGAGCAGCTACACAGCTGCAGCACTTTATTCCTCTTCTGCCGCAGCAGTTTTTTTTTAACAATGCCGCCAGTTTTTTATTGATTAAACGGCAGCGTGTCGAACCGTTTTGAAAATCGGCGGGAAATCTGTGAAACAACTCAGGATTTAATCTGTGAGTCTGCTGATGAAAGATCAACCATGCAGTCAGTCTTTAAAGGGCAGTTTTCCCCCTAAATAATGACGTTATTACATTTTATCGCCTCTACATCAGTGAAAAAACTTAAAATATTAGAATGTGACATCATGCTGGAAATAAGAAAACCATAACGGAGTGCTACTTAAATCTCCAAATTTAATATCAAAAACATCGTGATTATTTAGACACACGTCGTGAAATGCGATATTTTAAAATTTTTTTTAAAAATTTACTTTCATTTTTTAATATTAAACTCAAATTCTAAATTATTTTTTCCGATTAAATAATCGGTCAGGTCCGTAGTGTGATTATTATTTTTATGGGATAAATTGTGCAGCACTATTCCTATAATATAAAAAAAAAAGGATATAAAACTAGTTTTTAGGAAAAGCAAATTAAACCAAATCAAGACTGAAAAGAAACACTTTAAAATACAGAATTCATCCCGAACCTTTTTCTCTATAGCGCCAACTGGAGGTAAATTTAAATAAATAAATACAAAAAAGATTTTTTCAATAATTTAAAAATTACAAAATTGACTCCAACTCCATTGTTTTTTAAAATATTATTAAAATTTTCAATCTTTCTATATATAAATCTGCAGGAATGATAATTAAGCATCATCCCTCCAACTTCACACACACACACACACTTAAAACTGTCTGTAAAACACAGCAAGGTTTTTTTCGGGAAGTCCTGCAGCTCTCACGCCCACCTCCATCACTGCACCGATCAGCAAACTTAAAACTCCCGAAACTTCCGTCCGCGCTACTTATTTCAGATCTGAAACTGAAGGTGGGACGTCACGAACCCGAGCAACAGCGGAAGAGTTTGAACGTCCCTGGGAATTCAGGACCCTGACGAGTCTGACAGGACGCTGCTTTTATCCCAATGAAACTCCACACAGGTTTATATACAGCATCGTTTCCATAGTAACAGCTCGCTCACAGAGACATGCATGTAAACGGAATTGAAAAAAAAAGTGGGTTTAGGAGTCTTGTAGGAAGGAGTCTCCAGTGTCAGGGCTTTTTCACAGAGGAGTTTACGCTTTTAGAATTGATCTTAATGGATACGTTTCCTGTAACAGCACGTCACCGGTGTGATTTAGTCCCTACAGTGTGTGTGTGTGTGTGTGTGTGTGTGTGTGTGTGTGCGGCTGAAGGAAAGTAAGGAAGTGTGTGGAGCGTCGGCCGTATGCAGCTAACACTGTTAGTCTGATGACACTAGAGACAGACAGACAGAGAGACAGACAGACAGAGAGACAGACAGACAGACAGAGACTCACAAATACAAACAGAATGTTTATCTGTATTAAATGTTCTGTGATAAACAGTCGTGTCACTGTGTGACGTGTGAAAGCTTCCCTTCTCAGTACGATGAAAATCCCACCGCTTCCCAAGATCATGACCCAAACTCACACACACTGAAATGAGTGTGAAATTCAGCCTCTGAAACAAACAAACAAACAAACAAACAAACAAAAATAAACAAAAATGACAACTGAAAACATCTGTCCTACAGTATATTTATATTTATTATATGATTACAATAAACCAAAAAACAGTAGATTAATCCTATTTCGAGATGTTTTTTCTTCCCAAAACTAATATCGAGCTTGAAATACTTTTGGCGGATAATTTTTAATATTTTTTTTATTTTAAGCATCTATTCCTAAAAACAAGCAAAAAAAACAAAAAACAGCAAAATGATTTGAAAAAGTTTCCCCGTTTCGTTTTAGACTCGAAAGCGTCTCGACACTGGCGAGAAATTACACGTTTCATTTTGAACAATATGATCATATCAAAATATTTAATAACTTCACCCACATTAACAGGATTTTGACTTTTGTAATTAATTTTTTTGCCGTGTGATCAAATATAGAGATAATAATAATAATAATAATAATAATATATAAAACAGTATATAATATTTTATGTTTTCAGCTCTGTTTCTGTTGATCAGTTAAGTGCTGGAAAATATTCAACAAAGTCATTTAGAAAGAGAAATATTCATTTTTAAAAAAATATACAGTTTACAGTGTGACAAAATAATGACTTTCAGAGATTCTTCTTCTTCCTGATTCAGTGTTTCTGAATATAAAAGAAAAAAACTGACTAATGCACACATTACACACACACACACACACACACACACACGAAAAAAGAAAGAAACCTCGGACTGTCACCGACCAGCCCGTTTGTTTTCTCAGCAGGATGTAGTATAAATGTTAATATTTAATTAAATTGCAGGACGTATTTAATAAAGTTTTTATTTGAAATCAGTTGATTTTTGAATCTGAAAAGTTTTGAAACCGGTCCGATCCAGTTACTGTGTTTTTACCATCAGATCTCACGGACTTCCTGTCTGACAGTTAAACAGTACGGACTTCCTGTCTGAAGCTTCTTCAGTGCTTTCTGTCGGAATTGTTTGTGTGTGTGTGTGTGTGTGTGTGTGTGTGTGTGTGAGAGAGATGTATTCGATGAAACTGGACTAGAAATAATGAGCTGCTCCGCAGTTTACACACAGATTATATTCTGATAAATTAGATTTTTTTTAAAGAGAAAGGTCTATATTACATCCCATGTTTTATTGTTTCATGTTTTTTTTTTTTTTTAGCAGCTCTGCCATCGAACCATGTTACTTGAAACCAGACGGCGTTACTGACGAATTAGTCAAACTGACGATGCACAATGTGAAAAATTTGTACTGAAATAAAAATTTAAAAAAGATTCTAATTTAGTGTACTCTGGGTCTCTCATTTATTCGAAAAAATAAAAATAAAAAGAGCAACTCACAACCATTGAATAAAACCCGCTTGGGTTTGGTTTCCTCTTCCGCGGGTCAACCTCGGGTGCCCATCACCGGTGTACCGGGGTATCAACGATCATCGGTTAAAAGTGATAATGTTACGGCTGATCGGTGTTAACGAATCGTGTGAGAATCAAATTCAAATAAATTAATGATTTTCAAGATTCACAAAGTGTAAATAAATAAATAAATCAAGTGCAGGAATCAAACGTGGGAGTAAATGAATCACGTATAAGATTCACACGGACACGAGAGAATCACATTCAGGAATTTAAAAGCGAAAAGTTCAGTTATGTGAACTCAAGCGCACTTTTTCACAATCAGCGTGGGAGGTGAAAGGGATGGCATGAAGAAGGAAGTAAAAAGAGAAACGGAAAAAAAAAGAAACCTTAAATAAGCTGAAGCATGAGCGGAAAAGAGGAAATGAAATCAAACGGAAAGGAAGTGAGTTTGTGTTGCCGATTTAGACCACGCAAGTGCAGCGGGTGAAGAAAGTTTTTTTTTTTTTTTTTTTAAAGAAGAATTTACATTACTACATTACTTTACATCATACTAACTGAAAATGAACAATTTCATTCGAAACCGACAGCTAGCTTTAAATTCTTTATGATGCTTTAAACATATAACCCTGAACTTTAAACTATAAACTTACACACACACACACACACACACACACACTGATCATCTATAACATTATGACCACCTGCCTTATACTGAGTCCCCACTTTGCTATCAAAACACGGATACGCTGATGTGTGTTCTGACCCATTTCCATCAGAACCAGCATTAACCTTTTTTCAGCCATTTGGACCACAGTGTATAAGATCGGACTACACGGGCCAGCCTTCACTCCCCGTGTCTTGGCCTCACATGTCTCCAGTTCACCGGGTTTCCTTCCCTGGTTCACTTTTGGTCAGTCCTGACCACCGCAGACCGGGAACATCCCACAAGAGCAGCAGGTTTGGAGTCGTACCCAGTCGTCTAGACGTCACAATTTGAACCTTTTCACAGTTGCTACAGTTACCATATCTTGTTACAGTGGTGGCTGAAAGTGGGTGGGATATTTTTAGGCAGCAAGTGAACATTTCTGTCTTAAAGTAAAGTAATGGACAAGCGCAAGGATTTGAGCGAATTTGACGAAATGTCGTGTCTGTTATGTCCAGACGACTAGGTTAGTCTTGGTGTCTCCAAAACCGCAGCTCTTGTGGGATGTTCGCTGGCTGCAGTGGTCAAGACATACCGAAAGTGATCCGAGGAAGAGGTTTCTTTACAGAGCAGAAGTAGCAGATACATCTCAGTGTTATTTCGGATAAACGCCTTCAGTATTGTTTTACAGTGTAGAAAGAAATAAAGATCAGGAGTTAGAAGGGGTGTACAAACTTTTGACAGGTAGTGTATATTTCTGTGTTTTATATTCCGATCATAACTCCGCTACATTGAGGACAAAAGAAAGAAAAGCTCAAAGGACAGGCAATAGGAGTGATAAGAGCTCGTCCCTGGAGGAACGGGAAAGATTAGCCGATTTACTCGACAGCTCTGATCGTCACTCACCTCGCTGTTCATCCTGTAATACTCCTCATTAAACACACTCCAGTCCCGAGGTCACCTTTTCAAAGCTCCTGCAAGCGACTTGGTGAAGAAAATAAAAAGTAAATATATTTTACTATATTCACATGCCACTGCTGTTTCGGCTAAAGTTAGCCTTAATAACCCGCTCGCATAATCACACATGACTAGCATTCCCAAGTGCTGAGCTAAATTTACAGGAAGCCGTTAGTCGCTAGTGCACACCTGTTTCAATCTGTAACGTCTAGCAAACACAACAGATCTCTTGCCGCTAATATTGGCGCGTGCTAATGTTACAGCAGGGCTTTTCAATCCAGGGCATCTACAGCTGCAGTCAAAAAAGCTCATGCGTTTCTAGTACGCTAATTACACTGGGCTACAGTGTGCTTAGGTGCAGCGACATCTGGTTTGGGACGTTACTGTTTAACTTCATTTCAGAATATTCAAAACACCTGGCATTTAATTAAGTAATTAGCACATTTTGGCCATTTTTTCTCTCGTATATATATATATATACACTCACCTAAAGGATTATTAGGAACACCATACTAATACGGTGTTTGACCCCCTTTCGCCT
>JAQQZT010000017.1:1201790-1215015 GCA_030068275.1 Clarias platycephalus
TGCCTGTCTGTCAGAAAGCTGGTGATCCAGTGACAGATAGAGCTAGGAACAGAGAGCTGGTTTAATTTGGTCTGAAGAAGTGCTGGGATGATCGTATTAAAAGCTGATGAAAAGTCTATAAACAAACACTATCACTAACAAATATTATTATAACGGTTTCAAACTTGCATTGAAATCAGATGAATAATATTAATACCAGTGCTGAATGTTAGACGTTAAAGTTTTTCACTGTCCTCAATCTTTAAAAGTGTAAAATGTTATTTTTGTTTTTTAATTCAACTCAATTTAACATACGAAGTACTTTTAGCAACAGATATCATCACTTAGCGGCTTTAAAGAACTCCATAACCTGTATATAGATATACTGTAGACTACTGTAAATACTTGACTGTTTTTAGTACTGAGTATTAATTTCAGTCCCAGGAATCCCTGAACCTCATTCTAGTCTTAGAGCATGGTCACAGGACATGTTAGCATTTGAGGCTGGTTTCACTGGGAATGTTGCTGCTTTAATTAGTATTTTATGCCCACTGTTTGTGTTTTATGTTGGTTTAATGGTTTTAAAAACAATAATGTTTTTTGGTGGTATTTTCATAGAGAATGCTTTTCGTTAAGAATGTTGTTGTTTAGGTGTTCCGTTTAGAATGTTGGTTTTTCGGTGGTATTTTATTTAATTTTTTTTGCCATTCTTGGTGTTGCATTGTGTTTTAATAGAGAATGTTGGTATTTGAAGGGGTTTGTACTAACGACAGCTAGAGGAAAGTAGGCTGTTTTTGAAGAATGTTGATTTCTGGTTGTATTTTTATTGGCTGTATTGGAGAACGCTGGTGTTTTCTGGCCTTGTAAAGGTAATTACTGGCAGTTTTAATGGAGACTGTGTTTATTCGACATTTGTTGGAGTGCTGTTTTCGCTTTGGTGTTTGGATTCTCCTGGACGTTCAAAAAAGAATAACTAGATCTAAAGCAAGTGCATTTATTTCTATGGAATATAAGCTTACAAATGTGTGCGGCTAAAATGATATTTTCCCCCCAAATTTGATCATGCAGCCAACTACCACCCATCTGTCACTATGGTTGTGAAAGCATGACCACCTTAACCACTATGCTCCCCCACCTACCCCCCCTTCCCCTGAGAGAGCATGGCCCACGGCTCTCTGGACTCCCGGCTGCAGATGGCTGTAGCCCATGATCTCCAGACGACAGTCGGGAGCCGACACTAAATAATATTACAGTGAATCAGTTCCGGTGTGCTGGATGAGTTTTACAAGGCAAACAAATCTCTAAAAGATGCTTCTTGGTGTTTGAGCTGGAGAAATATCAGCTTCTGAGATGAATAATCTCCGTGACGCGAGAAGAACAGAATGACTTTGTAATTTGTAGAAAGTTTTTCGTCGTTAGCGTGTTTATCGTTCTCAGGCTGCTGGGTTTTTACCGCCCCGCCGAGGACAACTCCGAGATCATAATTACCAAACGCTGCCGATCGCGCCGCAGCTCTGAAAATAAGATCTGCCCTTCTCTTTTTCCCTTCACAACCCATTAACTCCACACTCGCGCACTAATTAGGAGCTTCTGATTGAAAAACAAGATAATTAAAAAGCCCTCGCTACCATTTTCACACTCGGTAAAACGAATCAGGATTGAAAGACGGTCCTGATATTGGAGAATAAATAAATAATGAAGTAAATAAATAGACTTATGAAGCAGAGCCCAGGGGGGTAATGAGGTCTGAACACCGCAGCTCGACATTCCTGATAAGAGAAAGATAAGAAGTGAGAGAGTGAGAGTGACAGGATCCATTATACATTCTCAACTCTGACATCTGGATGATGAGCACAGATGTGGATTTCTGTGTTTTGTTTTGTTTTTTTTACTTGATTTGCTCCGCCCCTGCATGAGAGGTTTGTACGAGCGCTTCAGTAGAGTCAAGTTAACACTAAACAAGGAATTTGGTGAATTCTTCGACTCCCGCTCCATTAGGAAAAGGCCATTACAAAGTTATCAACTATTTTGTATAATTTGAGTGTGGTTGAATTTTTAATATTTTTTATTAATGGACTTGATTTCTTTTGAACTGGGACAAGCCGTACAAAACTGCGACAAACTTCTTGATCATCTTCTTATGATTTCTTAGAATCTCAATATTGCACCAGTTCAAGATCAAATTTGGGAACATGGAAAAGACCCCTAATTAGATAAGACAGGATATTTTTCTTTTTAATGAATAAACACACTAAACATTTGTATGATGAACCTCAGAAGTTATTAAGTCACCAAATTTGCTATTTAACTTTTTCCCCTAAATAAATTAGTTTTTGCCACTTATATTTTGTTTAAGGCTTTAAACTGAACAGAAATATATATAAAAATTTCCCCTGAAGGTATATTATATATTTAAATGCTCTATGCAGTTCTACACTGTATCTCATTTGGTGAGCTTTACATTTCAGTCACTGCATTTTATTCAATAAAAAAAAGAAAAAGAAGCGGCAGCCTTTTAGTTGACTCGATGGAAGTTTATAAAGTGCTTTTTATAAACTGAAATGACACAAAATCAGCATTATTCGCAATCAGTTACGTGCCAATCAGTTAATATTTTATAACTTTGAAGGACCCGACCTTCTCCTCGTTTAAACTTCGCCTAAATACACAAATTATAAAACAATCCAGTTATTCACACGTTTCTTCAGAATAAAAATCATTCGCAACGGATAATGAGAATTTCTAGCTATTTTTTCCCCTCTAATTAAACCGTATTCATACTGAGTAAAAATGGAAAATAAGAAACAGCACATTTCTTTTATCTTATTTTATTTGAAGCGTGTCTTATCAACATGCCGCAGGATGGACGTTCCACTTTAAATTAAATCCATTGTTTATTCAGAACTCATGTATAAAAAAAAAAAAACAGTCTCGCAAATCTTAACATGGTTTTAGCGTCATGAGGAAGCGAGAAATGTCTCTTAAGTCTAATTCTCTGGAAACCTCATACAGCTAACACACACACACAAACACACACAGCAGAGTTAAACATCTGACCGTAAAGCACTGAGATGTGAACATTGTTTTTTTTTCCCCTATTAATTAAGAATGTGGAGAGGATTATAGAGATGTAGAAGTTACACACACTGTGTTAATGTAGAATTATGACGTCTGATGCACTTTAAATGGTAAATATTACTGCTGTATCATATCGGTTTAAAGAAGAACATTGTGAAAATGTTGGTGGTATTTTAACAAATAATAATGAACTAATTGTTGGCGATCAAAGGCGTTTAAACTGAAAATAACAGGAGTTAATCGCCCGTTAATAATACTGCTTTACTCGTGTGGTGAAGGTTGAAAATTTTGAAATTAGGCCTTTTTTAAAATCCCAAAACAATATTGTTCCTCTCTGTAGTATTTTCATAGCCATTGTTGGTGCTTGATGTTGGTTTAATGGGAAAAAAAAAAGTTGGTGTTAGTAAACGTTGGCTTTAGACAGTATTAATGGCGTTTGGTTTTTTTTTTTCTGAATGAAGAATGAAGGTGACCTGATGTAAAACAATGGTGTTTGTTGACCTGTTTAACTGTAACATTAAACACTCATAGTTTTAATGCAGGCTGTTGTTGGTTGAAGGTGTTTTCAGCTGATATTACGCATCGGTTGGAGAAAGTCATGTGACAGTGTTGTGCTTTGAGCAGTGAGCCGTGGTGGAGCGCCTGGTACGGCGGCGGTGAGAACGTCAGACTGTGAAACTTGTCAAAGTCGATTTGACTTTAGAGCATTTCTGTAAACTTTGAGATCCCTGTTGCAAAAAAAAAAAAAAAACTATAAAAAATCTAATCTAGTTGCAGAACGTCAGAACAGGGGAGGGTTCCAGCAGCTAGCTTCTCCAGCCGCCAAACGTCTGAGAAGACGACCTAGAAGACAAAATAATGCATGAACATACTGCACGTACTGTAGATATGAAATGTTCTGAAGCTGTGCGTCTGATATAAATAATAAATAAAAGATCAAGCTTTTAGTTAGAATAAGGACTTACTGATTGTTATTCGTGTTCCCGAAGCCCCCGAAACCTTCAAAGACAGAAAAAAAAAAATTTACAACAAATTTTACTTTGCAAGCGAGCAAGCTCTCACACACACACACACACACACACACACACACACACACAAACACACACGTGTATACGACAAAACAAAAGTTCTGTCCCACCAGTGAGAATTAATTACAGTGTGCGCGGTTAAATTAGCGCCGTGTCCCGCGTTCACCCTGACACAACACCAGCCTCTGACTCAAGAACGCCGCAGTGTTTGTTGGTGGAACTCTGAGGTTCGAGCAGCGTATAATTACTGTAAAGTTCCTCCAATGTTCTCTGCATCTGCTGTGCCAGAAGCCTGAACCTAAATAAATACCTTGGATCTGGTTTCTTTATAAATACAGAACGCCTGAGTGTTCGATGTTGGTTGGATATATATAAAAAAAAAAAAGATGCTGGTGTTTACAGGCTGTCGATAGCGAATACTGGTATTTACATTTTTAAAAATGAAAACGTTGGTCTGTGTTGGTTGCAGACGGTCAGTGATTGTCTTTGGTTTCATTTCAACAATCGGTTTTGTCACTGTGTGATGTTTTTCGGTGTTTAAAGTGTTTTTGGTAGGAACTCGTCACTCTTGATGATGAGAACGCTGGACACTGGTTTGATGGTTTGCGTTGTATCTGATGGACCTTAATGGTGAATGTCGGTGTTTGTTGATAATGTTGGATGGTGTTTCATGCTGGTGTTTCGATTTAAAAGAACGTTTTCTGCATCAGTGTTGGAGTCTGATGGTGTCTTGATGGACACTGATTGCTCACATGATGGGGAGTGTTTATGTTTGGTGCAAAAAAAACGGCGATAAAACACCGGGTTCATCATCAGAGTCTCTACAACACTAATGTGAGAAGGGGTTAGAGATTTGCATATCCAGGAAATTATTCTCCACATGTTATTTCCTTATAAATGAGTCACTTCAGCCTGAAGACTTGAGTCTGGAAGCTTTAACAGTTTGGTTGGATGTGGGTTAATAACGGCGTTTAGAACTTTCACCACAAACACAGAGACACAGAGCTTCCTCTCTGGTGGTGTTTATTTCAGGCTGATGGAGAAAAGCAGCGAGGGTTGATGAGCTTTTATTTGAGTGATCGGGCCGTTCCTCGGGCGCGGCCCTGCAATTCGTTCCCTTCATTATAATAATGAGCAACCGGAGTGCGCGAAACGTTGAGGCGCGGACACGTTCATCCATCTATAAAATCTTTCCCATTACCCTTAATGTCTGTATCGCTGCTTGAAAGGAAGCGCGGAATCCGTAAATGTCCATAGATCATGAGTACAAAGACGGAGGACGGAGGAAGACGACGAAGGAGACGCTCGACAGAAGAAGATCTCTCGGGCGGATGTTAAACAATAAATTTGCGCGTCACGTCGGGGTTAAATCTATAAACGTTAGCATGACTCCCGAGTGTGAAAGCGCTGGCGTGTGGGTGTGAACTGACCTCCGGGAGAACCGAAGCCTGAGAACCCGGCGTTCTGGCTGCCGAATCCCGGGCCCTGCTGAGCCAGACCGCCGAAAGTCGGCGCGCTGTTCTGATTAGCCATACTGCTGAAGGAGGGGCCGCTGGGGGGCGACGCAAAGCTGCAAGGGGGGGACAAAAAGAAAAATTATTATTAGTTAAAAAAAAAAAAAAAAAAAAAAAGTTTGATATGTTCTTTTTTCATCTTTGAAACTATCAGGCAATAGTTTATCTTTTATTTATTATTTAAAAACAATCCCCCCACCCCCCCTTTTTTTTAAATTAAGGCCAAAAACTCAAACAAAGATAAAGCACTGACCTTTCCCACTGTTACAAACAAAAATTATAAAATGCCACCTGCGTTATGTGAAATATACAGCACCATTTTATCTTTTTTCCTTATTTTTGTTAAGAATTTTTAACTAAATTACACCTTTACAACATTCAGCATTAATTTCACTGGAATCAAAAACTGAAGAAAATTATAATTTACGGGCAATGATATGAATTTTAACATATTTGTTTATATACTGTACATGTTTAATAATAATTTTCATTTTTTAAAAATAAAATATAAATCTACGGTACAGTTTATACAGTAATGTGCAAAAGCCTTAGTATCATCTTTAGTACAAATGTTTTTATAAATGTTTATCAAGTCTGCATTATGATGTACAAAATGATTTCTAAACAACTTAAAACTTAATAAAACAAACAGCATTACAGATCTGCATGCCTTTAAATGAAGTAAAATATTACATGACTGAGAAGTTTTCAGATGATAAAAATAAAAAACCTAATGTTGGCGACTCCTGAGTTTTGCATGAAAATAAAAAGGAGCGAGTTGTTTTTTTTACCAGACGAACTCTGGCGTGTTCTCCAGCACGCTCAGTAAAACCTAACTGTTTTTTTTTTTTCCCCCCTCACACAAATGTCTCGGAAACACATTGCAGAAAAAAAAAAGACGCCTTTGAAAACATTTCTACACAAAGAAACACTAGAGCACTAAAGAGTAATAAAAGTTTTTCACAGGAAGTATTTGGTGTGAAAACTTCAGCAAAAAAGCGTGGAGGTTTTACTGAGTGTGCTGGACTCTCACACACTCACTTCTCATTCCTCTAGAATGTTATTCATTTATTAATTTGAATGTTTAAAAATAGTGAATAGTTTTGTACACAATAAATCTTGACATGATAAACATACATTAAGCTAATAAAGATAATGTGGTGCCTAATACTTTTCCACAGCACTGTATATAAAACACGAAACGTGACTTGTTTAACTGAAACCCCTGTGACCTCTGACCCTGATATATCAGGCAGCTGAGGTCACTTAGGTTCTTTAGATGGTGTTCAGAAGCAGATCAATTTACCTTCACATGGCTGTTTAGGAGTATAAATGTGAACGTTTAACAAGTGGAAATGTTTGATTAGCTAAAGTCAGTCGAGGAGCGCGCGCGCGCGAGAGAGAGTGAGGACGTTCATCTGTCAGTACGTACAATAAATATATATATAGTGGTTGATTAATTCGTAGAGTCAGTAAAGAAACAAATAAAGCACTGAAATGCACATTTACATGTAAAACTAAAAAACAAGCAAAGGCGTTCATTTATAATAAATGTTTGAAATGATGTTAAATTATTAGCGTGCTTGAGAATTAAAGCTGTTCATCTTTATTTCTGTTTCACAAGCAACTTTTTTGTCCAAGAAGGAGCACAAAATCAAATATTTTTTTGGTTTTGTAGATTAAAACTCAGAAACCACATCAGAAACGCGGATGTGTGTGTGTGTGTGTAATCTGAAGCAGGTGCATAAATTTGGGATTATCTTTGCATAATCTAACCCCTGCACCAGTTCACCGCTCCGAGTTAAAGCCCGCGGAGCGCGGGAACGCGGTCAGGACAATAATCTCTCACCGTAATCTCTTATTCCCAGATAATCTCACCGCATGAGAGTTTCCCATGAACAACTATAAACCCGATTTTTTTTTTTTTTATTTTCCCCCAGAATCCACCCAGTCGAGATGTCGAGTGACGTCATGAATGTCGAGCCAGAGAAGGTGAATCACGTTGATGCTGCGCAAGAGGATAAACTTCCCTCTTTGCACAGGACGCGTGATTAACCTCGGCGTCTGGAGAGCTACAAAAACACAATTAATACGCTTAAAGCACAAAATAAATAAATAAAACATAACCTGAGGCAAATATAAGGCTTAAAAGCTTAGCAGTTCTGGAAATCAAACAGCCTGGTGTATTTAAAATCATTTATACGCCGTAGAAAAGCGTTTTATCTACGACTAAATCCTTTTAAAAGGGATTAATCCGACTGGTCAAAGTGCGAACGTTGTGAATACGCAGGTTCTTTTCCCACGTCCATGTCCATGTGTGTTTTTAATTTTGCACTTACAGTAAAATCTCCTCTGTATTTGCACTCGAGTGTAAATAAAGTATTGGCGCCCATGAGCGTGAATATTAACCAAGTCAGGCCGCCGTGAGCGAGTCCTCAGGAATTAACGTGACGTGTGTGTTGAAGTAAAGGTGGGAAAAATATAAACATGTTGTGGTTTTAGATTGGGGGGGGGGGGCAAATACATTATGCAAGGCAACAGATGGGCTGCAGTCAGTAACAGGACACTTACACACTAACCCGCAGGGTCAATCCACTGAATAGGAAGGATGGAGGGATGGAGTGGAATGATAAAACGAATGGGTGGGGGGTGGGGAATACATCAAATTGGATGGGATGAAGAACTAGAAGAAATACGGATGATGTATGAAAAGAACGGAGGACTGGACATGGACATGATGGAAGAAAGAAAGGAAGGAAGGGACGAGTGACAGAAATGTTTGGATAACAAAAAAATTTAAGAAAAAGAAAAGAAAAAAAAAATGAGGAAATGTGGATAGATTAAATGAAAGCAAGATCGGATGGATAGAATAAAAAGGACCGGATAGGTAGATGGGAGGAAAAATGGATAGAAAGATAGATAAGGAATGAAAGAATAAATGAATGAATGGATTTAAAGAAGTGATGGATGGAAAGCCGGAGAGAATTAATGAATGAAGTATGGAAGAACGGATGGATGGACAAAAACACAGATTACAGAGGCATTCCTGCAGCACGACACCCTGCGCTTGCCCCTCACCCCTGACCCCTCACCCCTGACCCCTCACCACGACCTCATCTGGATTCAACACCAACATTTTTTAAAGGTATTAAAATAACTATGTGATTGTGATTGAAGGTGTTTTTCTGCGAGTAACAGCGCAGCGTGAGGTGAAGCCCGTACCCGAACCCCCCGACGCTGGCCGCAGACGTTCCCTCTCCGAACACTTTGGCCGCGCCGCCGCCCAGAGGACTGGGGAAGCCCGGAGTCGAGCCGAACGTGGCCTGACCTCCGAACGCTGGGGATCCTCCGAACGCAGGGGGGCTCCCGAACACCGGGGGGCTTCCGAACCCGCCTGCAGGAAACACCAGGAAAAAACACCACAGACAAGAATGAAACTCCTTCAGTGTAAAGAAATCAGAAATATAACAGATTATTTATTTATTATACATTTTATACATACATGAAATAGTTTATCAAAATACCTATGCAAATAAATTTGACAAATATTACTGAAAAATTATTGTATTTAAATGTATTTAATATTTAAACTCTATTAATATCTATTCGTAATGTCAATTCACATGCAAAAAAAATAAAAAAATACATGGCTTCCAATACATAGAAGCCAGACACAGAAATCAAGTTTAATCTTTTAGAATAAAGTTTTTTATTTTATGAAATAAGAAAAATCTTGAATCACCAGAAAAGTATACGATTTTTATCATTCTAGCTAATTATAACACTCTCATTGTTCATTTATTTTATAAATAAACAAACAAAAAAAATCTAAATAAACTACTACGGCATTTATAAGGGAAAAAATTTTTTTTGAAACTGAAATCTTTCTGAATGTCACTTTTTATCTTACTACATTATAATGTAATCTGTAATTTATCAGAATTAACACTTGATCTGCATTGTTTTTGTTTTAATTCCAGCATCATTTAAGAATCATTTTCAATATACTGAATTTTGAAGATGTTTTTAAAGTCACAATCTTTCAGGACCGTGTTAGTGTTATATTCAGAGATTTAGACGTTTGCACCCTGTTGCCTCAAGAGAACACTTCTGTCTGTCTGTGGGGAGAGAGAGAGACAGATGGAGAGAGAGAGAGAGAGAGAGAGACACAGATGGAGAGAGAGAGAGACACACAGATGGAGAGAGAGAGAGAGAGAGAGACTGAGGGGAAGAGAGAGAGAGAGAGAGGGAGGGAGATGGGGGACGAGTGCTCGAGGCGGTGTTGTACAGAAGGCGTTCTGGTTTCTGCGTATTGATCTGTAACTCCACTCGTTCCTGACAGAAAGCCGGGCCGGGCTCTGAAATTACAGCCAGCCTCGCTCCGCTCACGCCGCGCTGAATAATTGATCGAGCTTGTGGAATCGAATTACACTCTTTCTGGATTGCCGCCATTAACGACAAAAAAAAAAAATACGAGACTCCCTTATAATCACGTCTGACAGACGACGAGAACTTATAAGGCGCGACGGCGCAGGACAGATAACGGCTCCCCGTCTCCCCTAAATAAATCATCGTATACACGTACAGCACCGCGCAGCATGAGGTCTTTGGCACCACGAGTGTGACCGAGAACTTATTATTATTACTTTTAAAAACATGTTTATTTTGTGACTTAATCATTACAGTAGATCAGTACAAAACATTAGTATTCCAGCAAGAAAATTTTGCACACTTAAAAGAAAATATCTGTAGGGCAGAAAAGAAAGTGGTGCATTACGTAAAAGAAGAGTTTTCAGACCAAAAATAAATAAATAATGATGCTGCAGGTGTGAAAGTGCTCACAAGGACCGAGACTGGTTCTGCAGGAGGTTCAGGGAAAACTAATTAATTAATTACTGTTTACTGCTTTTTATGTTTTTTTTAATTTTTTTTACAGGCAGTCCACAGTGACAGGGGGCGGGGCTAAAAACATGTCATTCACATCGCACGATGTACCAGAGTCTCTTTGTTTTATGATTTATCTTTAAGTTTATCTCTGAAGCGCCGATCTGTACCTGACTTAGCAGGAGTGGAGAACGATCCGAACCCCTGAGTCGCCACAGAACCTCCGCCGGCACTGAACGTCCCGCTGGCCTTCTGGTCTCCAAACGCCGCTCCCCCAAACCCGAACGCCTTCGCCCCGCTGTTCCCAAACAGGTTACCACCTGCAGAACAAAGAAAACATGCTTTTAGCATGCTCTAAATCACTAAATCACTCAACGTATTAAACCTCAGCGCGCACACACACACACACACACACAACTGCTCCCATGTGTAAGGAACAACAGGAAAATTATCAATTCTGATAAAACTGATTTTTTTTTTCTTTATAAAATAAAATCTTTTACGTTCTAACGCCCGAACGACTTGTGGTCATGTTGCTGTAGAAAAATAATCAACAAAGAGTGATGTGACTGAATTAGTTTTCTATAACAGCACATTAGCAGCAAATAGTACAACTTTAAATGACTTTAATTTATCATTCAAAAAACATTTACTTTCCATTTAAAGTTATATCGGATCGGAGCACATGCAAACCAACGCTTTAACTGTTTTTTTTTGACTGGGATGTCAGAAAGTGACCGTTACGAATCACTCACACTGGAGACTCCTTCCATATCAACGTTAAATCAACATAAACAAGTCGTTACTACAGAAACGATAACAAGCGCATCACGTTAATGTAAAGCTTTTAAAGTTCCACTGTGGTATCAGATCAGGCTGAAACCTGAACTTGTCCCTGCAGATTACAGCAGGCATAAACTGAAGAGCGACGGAGCGACAGAGCGAACGCTATTCTGAGTAACGGTGCCTCCCCTCGCGTCACCGCCTGTCTGAACCTCCGCAGCAGAGCGATGAAAACATCCAGACTTTATCCAGCGCATACCAACACGGCTATTTATTCCTGCAGTCATTAACTGGGAGTGTGAACGACAGCGCCTCCATCCTGTCCGTCTGTACGCCAGAGTCAACATACAGGCCGAGACAATAAAGTGTAAGAAACGGTGACCTTGAGAACCTCAACAAAACCCCATCACAGGTCTGACACAAAACTATCTTGTTTAACACGTAAAAACTCAAGCGGCACAACATTAGTGATAACATGACAGATTTGGGAAAAAAACTACTGCTTATACTGAAGTCCTGCTGGTGGGTGTCGAGGGGAGAGGAATTATTATTATTATTTTGGATATGTCTGGTAAAATCAAAGTTACCATTACTTTTAAAACACGTAATTTTACTTCTACCCGACTTTAGGAATGATGTGGCAAATATATTGAAATAACAAAATCTCACATTTTTTACTCAGTCATGTTTATATAGTCGAGCCTTATTTTTATATAATAATATTTATATAGCTATGAGCCACCGATAATGAACTGGACTCCATATTAACTTAAACACATCTCGTTATACTGAACTAACAAACAGTATGACACACTTTCTCACACACTTTATACTCATTTCCCTAATTTTCTTTCAATTCTGCAAAGCTGATTTGTGACAATAACAGCTGTTAGAAGCGCTATAGAAATAAAACTGAACTGAATAAAGTTGGTTACAAGTAAACTAAATTTATTTCATCATACTGCCTAGGCTTTTTTTTTTTTAAAGGATGTGCTACTGTATATTGCGCAATCCTGACCCTGGGTTTTAAGGGTTAATAGCTGAATATTCAATTCAAGATTCAAGATTCTTTATTTGTCACATGCATAGTTATACAAGTACAACACGCAGTGAAATGTATCCTGATTATTGTGGCTTCATGAAGGACGGATGTCTGGTGAAGCAATGGAAATGATTACACAGGTAGTCCCCCGACTTATGAACATTCGAGTTACGAATTTCTGACGGATCGCAGTCCTTCGAACATTCGTAGATGCGAACAAATCATGGAAGCAGCACACGTGTATTGTATAAAAAAAAAAAACAGACACTGCAGTGCACCAGATACCAATATTTACAATTATACACAATATTTTCAGTCCAGTACTGTCACATTACTGTTACACCACTGTTACATTTGACTTGTGAGATTCACTTCCTCAGGCGTGGTCACGGTTTTTGGTCACATGATGGCAGTGTGGGGAAAGGGGACAGAGATTTAGTCTAGTGGATTGGTATGCTTTACATTGTAGGCGTAAAAGACTCACTTTGTCCGACTTGCGAACAAATCTGACTTACGAACGTGCTTCCGGGAACGTAAGTCATTCGTAAGTCGGAGACGACCTGTAAATGTAAACACTCCCTCAAGAAGGAAATCCAGTGTGGAGAGAGCCGGTGGTTGTTAAATTCCAAAATGAAATCATACAGCTAGAACAAGGAGGACGTGAAAAGCTTCAGGACAGAAAACTCCAGGCTCGAGAGTCTCGATGTGGTTTGGGGAAAGGAAACGCATTACGAAGCAAACGAACACCAACTAGGAAGAAACTAGGAGTCTGTGTTAGTGTTCGTGAGGAATCTGCTGAGAGTAACAGGATTTACATACAGAAAAGCAGCACTAACACCTGAAAAAGTGTGTGTGGGGGGGGGGGGGGGGGGGGTGGGGGCGGAAGATAACTGCCGGAAGAAATCTAATTTCCCGAC
>JAQQZT010000017.1:1215115-1225915 GCA_030068275.1 Clarias platycephalus
CCCCCGGAAGATAACTGCCTGAAGAAATCTAATTTCCCGACTCCTTCATGATCCGTCACGTGGAGGACCCGAGGAGACGGGGATCATTACCTCATTGAAATTTCGGACACTTTTCTCATTCCGTTGATGGGTTTGTTATTGATGGGGTCATTTTTCAGGATGATGACACAAAGCAAAAAGCGTAGATTTTATCCCCCCCCCCAGGAAAAGCAGATTGGATCAGTGACACGGCCAGCAGAGGGTCCGAATCTCAATCTGATCAAAATGTTCAGCTTTGAGGAAAAAAACAAACAAAACAAGCCTATGGAGAGCAGGTCCATCCTGCAAAGCGGATCTATTTAAGAAAGTTGGAACCAATTTGATTCAGGACGAAGAGCTACAAAGGGGTTTTCTTTTTCTTCTTTAACTAACAAAGTACAGTGCAGGGGTTACGTTCTTAAAATACCCACAAATTGTGGGGGAAAAAAAACATGTTAATTTTGAATGTGTTTAAAAAAATTATATAAGCCTATAAATGCCCATTTTGTAGTTTAAACCCTAAATATGCTCCAAAAAACTTTAAATTGATGTCAAATTCAGCTTAATACATTACCCTTAAACAAAACAAACAGAATGTAAAGGTGACCCCGTGTACTGTACAGTACTGAACTGCTGGGTCTCCCGCAGTGCTAGAATGTTAAACCCCCATGTCACCCCTCTATATGTACTGTAACTCATGCAAGCCTGTTTTCTTTGGTATGCGTATTGTAGGGTAAATACGGTAATAATTCACAGTCCCAAGCCGCATTTTCCTCTATGGCCGCTTTGTTTTCTCCACAGAACTAAAACATTTATACATAATTATATTTTATATGGAAATTTAACTGAATTTAAATACTTTTTTAATTAAAATAAGTAAATTATATTGTTCTTAATAGTTTCGTGTCAAAACACATGAAAAATTAGATATTGCCAAGGAAACAATTGCAGAGGATATTTGTGGTTTTGGCGAACAATTATTAGTAAAAATACATGAACGCCTGAGGCCGCAAACTCTGAACCATGACTTCGCAGGAGTCAACTGTACTAGTGCTCGTAATTCGGATAATGACACCATATTGTAAAATATGGAATTAATTAAAATAATTTTATAACATTTATTAGGTTCATAAAACATCGTTTTTGTGTTCACGTGTCTCTGAGGTGTTTATTTGCGCTAAAAAAAAAAAAAGTAAAAAAATAATAATAATAAATAAATTTTAAAAAAATGCACTGAGTAGAACTTTAGAGAGGAGATTCAGGATTTCCTGTTCTCATCCACATTATACAATAAATCAACCAAAGAACCCAAAACTCTAGAGATAAAGCACGAAGCATCACCTGCTCTGTCCTGAACACAGTCCTGAACTGGGGAACTGCTGACACTGGAGACTCCTTCCATCAACGTTAAATAAACATCTCAAACAAGAAATGCTGCCAGATCACTAATTATAAACCATGCAACAGTCTGAGTGACGGCCCGAGACGCGCTGTGATGTAATTACATTTCACCCTGCATGAATTATTTAAAGACAGATCCCGCTTCATTAGATGCTGATTACTTAAAGGGGCGCGATGTGGATTTGATGGAAGCACTTTGGAATAATAATAATAATAATAATAATAATAAAATCTGTTTCATGTTGTTACATAAAAATTGTACTGTTATAAGAAGATAAGTGTTCTAAGTTTTAACAAAATATTTTTTATCATAGAATGTGAAACGCTTTAGAGCTTAAAAGTAAAAACACCTTGAAAAAACATGAAAAGATTGTTTCACATTTTTAGTGCAAACGTTTGATGCTATAATGTGAAAATTATTGATTTGTGAAAATATTTTCACATTTTCACGAAAATACCTTAATCTTGAAATAATCTTGAAACATAATTCTTTAAATAAAATCATTGTTTTAAACGTCCTGTTATTACAAGAACTTTTCACATAAAAACGTGATCTTACTATTCTATGTTATTTTCATTATTCTGTAGATTTTAAATAAAACTAAAAGTTGGAAATAAAACTAAGGAAAAATAAAGAACTTAAATAAAACATACAAAAAATTTTGGTATAATATACCGCAATTAACATTAACAATCTGAATGACCGCTTCAATTCTAGAAAACTTAATACTAATATTACATTATTAAAACTAATATTATTATTAAAGTATAAAATAAAGCTGCATTTTTGGATTCTTATGCAATTTATGTTATGTTAAACTAGCGATTTACTAACAGAAGTAATTTAAACATCTCCAGGCCCCCCTACGCTCGAACACGCCGAACCCTCACCTGTCTGATTGGTTTGTCCGAACCCGCCGGTGCCGGTGGTTCCGAACGGGTTTTTGTTGGCGGCGTCTTCGCTCGGCTTGCCTCCCAAACCGCTGAAAAATCCTCCGCCTGAGGAGTTGGAGGAACTGGGGGCACCGGAGCCGAACAAACTCCCGCCGGACGACGGCTGTCAGGAGAGAAGTGACGTGGAATAAGAACTAGAATAAAATCACATGACGGCTCTGCGGCGGTCCACAGGATCGAGTCTGGCGCTTTACACATATTTATATACTAACGACTGTATTTAACACTTTACCTGGCCGAAGACGCTGTTGTTGCTCGGCTGCTGACCAAACACCGGCGTAGACGAGGTGCTGCCGAACGGCGCTACAGCGGGGGAGGAGACGGGAAACGTGAATAAACAAGGCACTGATCTACAAACACCACGTGTTAACTTGTGGACACTTCGTGACGGAGCTCAAACTGTTGATTCAATTAGATTTTTGGTTCCTGTAACTTAATTCTTTATTCTACTGAAGTTTACTGGCTGATTTATTTTCAAGCAGCTACGTTACTTACAGTAAAATAAAATGACGTATATATTTAATTAACACTGACGTCATGTAAGTTATGTTGTTAGAGCATTTAACATTTATCTGACGAATTTTGATGTGAAATCGAAAACCCACCAACGATTTAATTAATTGGCCCGAACCTCAAAAGTTCGATTAAACTGCATGATTGATCAAATCTCACACTGCTTTACTGACTCTCTATAATTAGAAAAGGACTAGTAATGATTATAACTAATCAATGAACTGCCATTAATAATTTAACTAGTTACAAATGTTTTCACCGATAATGTTTGTTTTGCATAACGTTTCTCTATAGCCGACACGTCCATGAGCTTGTGTCCACCACAAGAGTGCAGAATTAAATATATATATTTTTTTGTCAGACATCGTTTCTAAATATAGAATGAGAGACAAGAGCAGTGTTTATAACAGCCTTATTTTATGTTTGTTTAAATTTAATTTGTCTCACAAAACTAATTTGTTGGGATTGTGCCTCTAGAATTGTTTAAACAAAAGAAAACCTGAAAGAAAATCTTGTCATTAGTTATTAATATTGATTACAGATTGTCAATATTCATTATAAAAAAAAAAAAAAAAAAGTGAAACTTTTTGCGACAGAGGCTATAACGCATGAGATGCTTTGTGGATTTAAACATAAATGTATAAATTATTAAATTCTAAATGTACGTAGAGTAAATGAATAAAGCACCGCAGTACAACACGGAGCTCTTACCAGACGGCTGTCCGAAGTTGAACCCTGAGGCCGACGTCGTCGTTGCCGTGTTACTGCCGAATAACGATGGCTGTCCGAACCCCGAGGTGCCCCCGCTCTGCCCGAACGCAGGAGCGCCGCCGCCCTGTCCGAAGATGCGCGGCCCGGTGATCGCCCCAGAGTTGGTACCGCTCGGCACGAACGAGAAGGAGCTGGCGCTGGTGGAGCTGGCCGACCCGAACAGCCCTCCTCCTCCTCCTCCACTTACCACTGTGCTGCTGGACGACGGAGCAGGAGCCGAGCTCACCGGAACCGTCTGTCCGAACCCGGGGCTGCCGCCGAGCGCCGCCTGACCGAACGTGAACCCGCTGGCCGGGCCAAAACCGAAAGTCGTCGACTGTCCGAAAACCGGTTTTCCAAAACTGGAGGTGGTGGAGGGGACGCCGAAGCCTGAAGATCCGAACACGGAGGTGGAGGTGGAGGTACTGACGGGCTGAGCGAACACTGGGGTCTGAGCCGGAGCAGACGTGCTGACGCCTGTACAAAAGTGGAAGAACATACGGAATATTAAAAAAATATATATTTAACATTGAGCTGGTAAGGGGGGTGTGATTGAGATGGGCGGGGCTGCGCTACCTGCTGTACTGATGACCGGAGTGAAGCTGGTGACCGATAGCGTCGTACTGTTCGAGCTGACGACCGGCTGGGTGAAGATGGAGCCGGGTGTAGTGGTGGAGGGCGGAGCTGGCACCGCTGGAGCTGCGGGTTCTGCTGCTGGTACCGCTGGCACCGGTGGTGGTGGTTGTTGTTGTTGTTGCTCTACAGGAGCAGAGTCGGCCGTGGTGACGGGAGTCGTCTCCTGGGCCGGTTTCGACGCCGTTACAGGCACCATCTCAGCAGGGAGCGTGGCTGTAGGTGTGGGCGTGGCCTCGGGAACAGGTGCGGTTTGGGTCGATGGGTTTTCGGGCTCTTCCAGCTTAGGCTGGGAAGCTGAAGGTTCTTCTGTGACGGACGGCGAGGACGTAGAAAGAGTGGAGGGGGGTTCGGGACTCGGTTCTGAAGGAGGTTCTTCAACGGGCATTGCGGTGGAAGTCGACTCAGGCGGGGGAGGAGAAGGTTCGGGTTCGGGAGCTTCCTCGGGTGCGGAGGGCGTTTCTTGAGGGAGAGGAACCGAGAGCAGGGAGCCGAAGGACTGGATGGGGACGGGCGAGGCGGACGAGGCGGGCGTAAACGAGAAGGTTTTGCTGCTCAGCGAGGACGCTGCGCTCTCGGGAGGTTTAAAAACTATTGCGTTTTTGGGCGTGTCTGCTGCAGCGCCGGCCGAGTCCGCGTCCCGCTCGGCGACGGCGGGTTTCGCGGCGTTTCCGAATGTGAACGACGCTGCGGTACTCGTGCTTCCAGTTGGCTTGAAGTTGAAGGTGGCACTGGGTTTCGGGGTCTCTTTACCGTCACCCGCTGGGCCGACTCTGAGCTCGGAGAACGGCCCGAGAGTCTCTTCCTGAGCTCGGGGAACCTGGAACGGGGGAACCGCGAAGCTTTTGCTTAGTTCGGCCTTCGGGTTCGGTGCAGGAGCGGCCGGTTTCTGCGGGATTTTCTCAGACTGCGGTCCACCTTGGTCACGGCGGAGGGAGGAGAAAATTAGTAACGGATGTAAAAGCGGAATTTGACATACATACATTATTTAGTCTTCAGGTATGAATAAGATCGTGTATTTACTTGGAGAAGCGCTCGCTCCATGAGCTTGAGATGACAAAGTGCTCAGGTTGAACGGGAATCCTGAAGATCTAAAAATTAAACGAAATGTTTATTATGAGGGAAAAACAGGAATTTAAAATTTTAGTAGTTAACAAATACTTGAACACTTACACTCCTTTGTTGCTCTGCAGCTCCAGAGACGAAGTCAAACTGAACGGAGGAGCAGTGTCTTTGGGTAGTTGACCTAAACACACACACACACTTCGGTTCACGCTGCGTCTATTAATAAAAGAACTAAACAATCATTTAATAACGATTTCATTAAGGGTGTTTTTACACAGTTAATCTGGGTGAAGCATCAAAGTAAACGATTGCAATTAAAAGGTCAAGGGGTGCCAATATTTAAATCTCCAAACAGCCAAAAAACAATCAGCTTCTTGTTCACGTAAAATGTGACTGTACTGCACTCTCGGTGTAGCGTGCAGCGCCACGAAACTAATAAATAAGTACAAACAAATCTTACGCGCGTCATCGTGTGATAAAATCAGCAACGGAAACGGTGACAAAACGCAAGACGGCGGGGGGGGGGGGGGGGCGGGGGGGGGGGAAACTCATACCCAACACGAAGCTGGGTTGGGCCGGAGCGCTCTCTGTGACCGGGAGCTGAACCTTCGCTGCAGTCTGTGTGGAATTCTGAAAATGATGTAAAGAAAGGTTTTTAACACTGGGAGTAAAACGTGTGCTCGTAGTGACACAGACAATAATTATAACTTATATTATTATTATAACAATTATAACTGCATTATACGCAGAGTGTAGTGACTGTAGTGTCTGAGACTTTTACACAGTAAAACCTGGACACAATACGGGGAAATAAGTACTCGCACTGAGTGACGAGTCGATTTGTATTGGGATTCTATAAACATGTCTTTTATAAAAATACTGATTTAATATCAGTTCTTTTCTCAGATTTTGTCTGTTTGATTTAAACAAACAGTAAATAAACCACTACTACCACAAAGGATGCTGCGTTTAGAGGCACAGATGCAAACACGGACAAATTAAAGAAATAAAGCTAAAAAAAAAAACATGCAGAGAAAAAAAAAATTTGTTAAATCATGATCAAAGGAAAACGCTGAGTTATTGATTTGAGGTTGTATCGCATCATGCTTGAATGATTACACAGAGAAGCACGGTGGTGGGAGCATCAACGCTGCTTTCCTGTAAACAGTACAGGGGCGGCACATGCCACAGAGAGAAAAGTTCACAGAGACAATTTGGAAAGAAAAAAAATAAAAATAATAATACATTTAATTTATAATGCACTTTATATTTGAAACAAATCTCAAAGTGCTACAAAAAAATATATATATATATATCAAAGCACAAATAAATTCCTGAAGTTCGACAACTGAAGCTGTAGAACAAAGTGCTAAAGTTAATCATGTGTACAAGCACGATGTCTAAAGGCTATGTGTGTGTGTGTAATATTTAAATGAACATTAAATAATAATAATAATACAAAAACAATTCTGATCTGATCTTAGTTTCATATCACGATTTCTGGCATCAACAGTCCAATATTCATAAATTACTCATCAAATGACATGTTATGAGTTGACTGTATTATAACTGCATCCTCATCACAAAACAAAATGAACCAACCTGTGTATGACCGTGTGTGTGTTTCAGGTCATTAAGCGCCGTCACATGTTTCACTCTCCTGCTAGAATTTCGGACGTGTCTGGGGTATTTCACATTACTGCACTGGTGTCTCTGTACTCGCACCATAGCAACAGCTCGTTCACGGTGACTTGTACGGCATACGCGGACTAAAAGAACGTGTGTAACAGGTGATATCGTCATAAAAAATAAAAAAAAGTATTTACCTCACGACGATTATCTCCTTACACCAGATAACGCAAATTCTAAAGGAAAGCCAAGTTGAGTTTTGCCGCCGTTATTTCGTACCGGGTCGGAGAGTGATGTGCACATGCTCCGAGACTGAGGTTCAGTGCTATGGTTGCCATGGTTACGGATACTCTCTGAAATGGTTCTTTAAAGTAAAAAAAAAAAAAAAAAAAGAAAAAAGGTCATGAGGATAAAGACTGGACTGTGGAGGACTGGAAAAAGGTCATGTGACCTGACGAGTCCAGACTGAGCCTCTTCCACATGGATGTTCCACCACAGAGTCCAGACCGTAAGAGGATCTTTGCGATATGCTGGAGAAGGATTTACACGGTGACATCACAAGATACAAACGGGTTGACTCACTTTTTTGGCCTCGGCGGGCGCCGGAATCTGCTGAAAGGTTTGATCTACAGGAGACGACGTCATGGAGGAGCTGCAGGACAGAAGGTGCGAGAAAGACGGGAAACAATCAGCAACTCATTCGGTTTATTCTCATAAGCGTGTTTTACTCTGACAGGAATAACCAGAAGAAGATTAGATGCATGATCTCTCCTGAGCATCCAAACCCAAACTCCCTTGTTGAACGTCTCAGTCCAGATGTGTTCCCTCTTCTCTCTGCTAAAAAGGGCTTTCAGCGTGAATTTCAACTTTGCGTGAGAAAGAACCACTTACGGGCGTGATTATCAGGGGTGCACAAACTTTTGAGAATGAAAGAAAAAGGGGGGGAAAAAAAAAAAGTTTACTGTAAAAGTTTACACATTATTCTGTTCTGCTTGATTTTTATACATTATATATATTATATATTAATATTTTATAGATGAGCGTTCAGTATTCGTATCGAGCGTCGTGTCCTCTCTCATCAAACCCCTGTAGCTTTACACCGGGAGATTCTCTTCAGTCGGAATAATATAAACTGCTCAAACCGACACAAAGTGAATTTTAAACTAGTTGAAGTCGGAGTTTTGTGTCGTGTGTATCTGCTCCTGTAAAACACACAGATTTATTGAACACGTTACGGTAAAAGTACGCAGACTGCCAAAAACAATCCAGTGCAGCTTACTGCAATGTCCTGCTCCCGCCACAGGGTGGCGCCCTTTCACCCCTCAGTGCTGTGGCACAGATCTCAAGTTCTGCTGATACACACACAGCACACAAGGGGTGAAGGTCTGAACAGAGAGAGAGAGAGAGAGAGAGACAGACAAAGAGACAGAGAAAGAGAGAAACAGAGAGAAAGAAAGACAGACGCGCACACACACACAGAGACACAGGGAGAGAAACAGAGACAAAGACAGAGAGAGTGGAGCGGAAGAGCAGAGGGGAAGAGACAGAGAGAGACAGACAGAGAGAAAGACAGAGACAGAGAAACAGAGACAGACAGACAGAGAGAGATAGAGACAGTCAGAGACAGACACACACACACACACACACACAGAGACAAACAGACAGAGAGAGATAGAGACAGTCAGAGACAGAGAGACACACACACAGAGAGACAGACAGAGACACAGAGAGAAAGACGGACAGACAGAGAGAGAGAGACAAACACACACACACAGAGACACAGGGAGAGAAACAGAGAGAAAGACAGAGAGGGTGAGAGAGAGGAGTGGAAGAGCAGAGGGAAAGAGACAGACAGAGACAGACAGACAGAGAGAAAGAGACAGACAGACAGAGACACACACAGAGAGACAGACAGACAGAGAAAGAGACAGACAGACAGAGAAAGAGACAGACAGAGATGGAAAGACAGAGAGAGAGGAAGACACACACACACACACACACACACACACACACACAGAGAGAAAGACAGAGAGGGTGAGAGAGAGGAGTGGAAGAGCAGAGGGGAAGAGACAGACAGAGACAGACAGACAGAGAGAAAGACAGACAAAGAGACAGAGACAGACAGACAGAGACAGAGAGACAGACAGAGACACAGAGAGAAAGACAGACAGAGACACAGAGAGAAAGACAGACAGAGACAGAGACAGACAGAAAGAGAAAGAGACAGACAGAAAGAGACACACAGAGAGAGACACACAGAGAGAGAGACACACAGACAGACAAAGAGAGACAGACAGAGATGGAAAGACAGAGAGAGAGGAAGACACACACACACAGAGACAGAGAGAAAGGGACAGTGAGAGGCAGACAGTGAGAGAGAGAGAGACAGACAGACAGAAAGAGACAGTGAAAGACAGAGAGTGAGAGACAGACAGAAAGAGACAGTGAGAGACAGAGAGACAGACAGAAAGAGACAGTGAGACAGACAGTGAGAGACAGACAGAAAGAGACAGTGAGAGACAGACAGAGACGCCACACTGATGTAGTACTTTAACTCCAGCAGAGAGAAATGAAATGATGTTCCTCTGCTACATGAACGAGTTTAAACCTAAAGTTAAATAGTGAAGTGAACATTAACACTGAACGATTCTCTGTTTATTAACTGTATTAAATGTTCTGTCACGTGATAAACAGCCGTGTCAACGTGTGACGTGTGAAAAACGGGATGAGGGTAAGTAGTGAGGAGTACTCGCTCAAAACTTTCAAACACATTGAGGTTATTATCTGTAGAGTGTTGTTCTGAAATATGATAAAAGACTTAATAGTGTGTGTGTGTGTGTGTGTGTGTGTGTGTTTTAACCTTCATTGTCAGTGTGTCTCTGTGCTGCTTACTGAAAATGAATTATTATGGCTAACACACCACTCCACTGATCCATGCACATGGGGCGCAGAGCGGACACTAGAGGACAGTACACACACACACACACACACGTATCCCCTGCAACCTGTGCATGTTTTTTTTCACTCACCTGGCATCACAAACACACACAAAACTATAAACTTGTGTTTATACACACACACGTGAGTGTAGCGGTACTGACCCGGCGTCAGTGAGAACGGGTCCGATAGCTCTGTTATCCTTCAGCTCCTGAACGTTCACGACCTGAGGCACGTTCTTCAGCATCAGCTCGGTCAGACTCGTCACTGTAACACAACACACACTCATCACCAGTGCATTCTGGGTGTTTTGTTCACACCCACACACGTCCACTTATAACCAGTGTGAGGGTACAAAAAACATTAGAATTTACTTCAGTTTAGGTTTATTTGGCAAGGGAAAAAACCCAGGATTAAATTCAAAACATTACAGCTTTCAAAAGAGGAAGGAGGTATGGCATTGCCCCATGTTAAGGATTATTTTTATGCAGCCCAGACTAAATATTTAATTAACATACGTAATCCGGTGTATAAAGCTAGGTGGAAAGATATTGAACTCGCAATAATGAATGATCCCCCAATTCAAGCAGTATTGGTACATAAAAACTTGAGATGTATAGATGAGGTGCAAAACTCATGGATTAAAGCCCAACTAAAAATCTGGAACACAATGAAAGAAAAGTATAAATTGGATTGTAAGTTACAAATAATTCAATGGTGTGCTTATGACCCTGATTTTAAACCAAATAGAATGGATTATAGATTCAAGTCATGGATCTTAAAAGGAATAACATTCTATTCTCTTACGGAAAATGGAGATTTGAAAGATTTTGAAAGTTTGAAGAAAGAATATTATCTTGAGAAACATGACTTTTATAGATATCTCCAACTACGCAATCA
>JAQQZT010000017.1:1258621-1278643 GCA_030068275.1 Clarias platycephalus
TTTAAAATATATATATATACATATATATATATATATACATATATATATATATATATATATATATATATATATATATATATTTCTAACACTCCTTTTCAAGAAACATTTACAGAAATGAATTACGCGAACCAAGAGAGAGAAATATCCAGAAAACACGGCGATGTTATCACGAAGCTCCTGAATGTGTAGACGTGATGTACTGGACGCATCGTAAACAGGTTATAACAGGTCGTAAGACCCAGAGCTGGTTTGTATGCGCATTTCCCAGTTAAAAGATTTAATCTGCTTAAGTTATAAGTGTCGAATGCGCATGAATACATTAAGATTAATCTCAAAATCATAATAATAAGCAGCAAAAAAACAAAATAAAACAAATCAACAATTCATTTTAGAATTTCCTTTTTGAGCTCGGAGTACACACCCGCCTTAGCAGCAGAATTCACTCTTTTACTCATTTAATTTGATTTTGAAAGCTGGATTATTGATTAGTCAGAAGCTGCTGATTGTTGATTCATTTCCTGAATCCCCCTCTACACTAACGGACTCTTTATCGTTTCTACACTAACAGCTCATTCGAGCCAACTTGTCACACACACACACACACACACCGCACTAATTATAAATGCATTGCTTTTTAAAGTATGCTGTAAATGATTATACTTTCTTTTTTTTTTTACAGAAGGAGTCTCCAGTGTCAAAGTAAAGCTGTAAAGTTTCTGACATTAACTCTAATCCACTTCATTGTACAAAAAGTACAAAGAACACATGCTTAAGTTATAAATATGTGCAACTGTTGGCTTAGAGACTTAATAAAAAAATTTTTTTTAAAAGCATTCGGGGACGCTGTGTTATTGTTCAATAATCTGCCTCAGTGTGATAAAAGGAGCTCGGCTTTATCACACCAACCTGTTGAGCTTTTTTGTTCTTCTCATGAAGGCACAAGACAAATTGTTTAAATGAGTCACTGATAAATAGTTCTCTCTCTAACTTTAGCATAAAATCCCAGATAAAACAAAAAATTTACCTGATTTTGTTTTAGTTACAGAAATACATTAATTGAATAAATTCCATCCCCCCCCGAGACCAGTGTTATCAGCGCTATTTACTTGCGAAAGCGTTCGCCGTGCGGCTGTACATCTGTGCGAAGGCGTCGTCGCCGATCCCGTCGTAGTTCTCCTCGTCAAACTCCTCGTCCTCGTTCTGATAAGACGTAGGGCTGTCTGTGGTGGGCAGGCTGGACGCCCCCGGGCTGGAGCGCTCGCCGGGCATGACGGGGTACATGCCCAGCACCCCGGGGTAGAAGAACGAGTTTCCTCGCACCCCAGAGCTCTTCTTGGCTCCTCCCGGGAGGCTCAGCGGCGTCTCGGTGCCCTCCGTCTTCACCCTGCGGAGTGAAGGTGACCAGCTGGGAGGAGCCAACATGGCCGCCGCTGCCGGCGCCGCCGTGGGTGCAGCCGCGTGCGCGTTGTTGACGTTGCTGTTGTTGTTGTTGTTAGGGCTCTGAGGCTCCGACCCGGGCTCGTCCGTGGCGGCGGTGGCCGAGTCACAGTGAGGCGAGTTGGCCTTGAACATGAGCTCCATGCCTCTCTCGACGATGTGCTGGATCTGCAGGTACCCGGCGGTGTACATGACGACGAGCTGCTCGCTGGCCGCCATGGTCAGCTTCCCCGTGTAGCAGAAGCACAGGATTTGCTGGAAGCAGGCCGGAGTGACTGAAGAAGGCAGCTCGAACTCGGTTTTGGCGCTGCCGCTGAACAGGTCGCGGAAGTACAGGCTGCTGGCGGCGAGGACGGCGCGGTGCGCCCGAAAGGCCTGGCCCTTCACCAGGATGGACACATCGCAGTACAGGCCCTGCAGGCGCTGCTCGTTCAGCGACACCAGCACGGCGCTGCCGAAGTTCGGGATCTCCACGTGCAGCAGCTGCGACATGGCGGCCCGCGTTCACACAAACACACAGCGGCTCATCTGAGGAGACAAACAGGGACACGCGGTGAGTCAGGGCGGAGCTTACGGCTACGGGTTTTACAGAGGGAGCGACGAGTTACAGTCGCTACAGAGAGGAACTTCTTTCTCAGATGAAGCCGAATCGACATTAGCATGCTAACGGCGACTCCGTTATTTTACAACTAAAAGGAGAGACTGGGTCTGTAGAGGCGAAGGTCAGGGTTTTATTGAACCTGGGAGGAGACTGAAGGGAAGCGACGTCTGAGCGTTATCAAGCCTTTTCGTCCTGAACGATAACACACACACACACACACACACACACACACACACACACACACACACACACACACACATCGTTCTGTTCTCATCACGCCTCTGCACGTCTAATATATTCATATCAGATTAGAGACAGAGGCGGAAAAAGAAGAAGAAAAAAGACGACGAAGAAGAAAAAGAACAGCAGTCTGAGAGACAGATGGAATCGGAATAAGTGAAAAATATGCAGGAGATCATTTCGCTTAAGATCAGGCCGGTTTGAGGAGTCGGACAGCAGCGTTTTCTAATCCAGTCTAACACACTTACCTGGCAGTTAAACGCAACCCTGTTTTCCATGATAAAATCATGATAAAGTCATCTAACACATCTTTTATTACTTTATTCTGACATATAAAGAACAACAGTACTGCTCTGAGACAGAAGGGATATTTTACTTTTTTTTATAGAAATGTCTAAATGCGTCTTGAAAATCGCTCTACGTTTACACGCGACTCAAAAAAAACAAACTCTATTTAAATATCGTTTGGTCCAGGTGACCTCACATGACACATTGCTCTTTGCAAATGACTTGCAAAGTCAGGAGACGAAACTCAGGATGAAAAACTCAGATACAACCGGAAAGTTTATGTAGTGCTAAATAGATCTAAAGAATTCGAAACAATTCTCTTAACACGCGCAGAAACGTGCGAAAGACAGACGCGCGTCATGCCGTAATCCGTTTATACACTATTCATTCCATCGTTATCTCATGCAATGTATGTGTGTGTGTGGGGGGGGGGGGGGGGGGTCACCCGGGGGGGGGTTGTGGGGGGTTTAAGAGGGCGGGGTTTTCCCGTGGCCTCATCACCGAGAGAAAGAATCATGCAAAAACTATTAAACAAAAACACACCTGATATGATGTGCAACCTCACTCAGCTTCAAATGTAGCTACTTAAATCATAAAAATAATGGTAAGCATTAAAAATGACAAAACACACGCACACACACACACACACACACAAAAGCATGCTCGTCTCAACTCTCACTCACTCTTACACACGCTGCTGGAGTTAATTCTCTTGAGAAATTCTCTGCAGCAGATTTCCAGGAACAGTAACTGAAACACTGCCATGACACACACACACACACACACCCAAATGTACACACACACACGTACGCACACTTTCCCCCCTTTCTGCACTTCTAACAATCCCTCTATCATTGAAGTCTGACCTGCCAAGTTCGCTCTTCAGACGCAGCCGAAAAACCTTGGACGCTCTCTAACTCCACGCAACACTCACTCTCTCTCTCTCTCGCTTTCTGTCTCGGTCTCTCTCTTTTTCTCTCTGCAGCTCGGTTTCAGTGCATCAGCGATGAAAAGGGAAAGGGTTTGTGTGTAATCAATGCAGCATCTATACGTCGCAAAGTGAGAGAGAGAGAGAGAGAGAGAGAGAGAGAGAGAGAAAGCAGGCTACAGTTACAGAAAAGGGAGACAGAGGACGGAGAGGGAGGGGCTTCGAGACAGAGGGAAAGTTATTTAAGGACAGTACGAGTGAAGAAAAGCAATTCGACAAGGCTTTGCGTTTCATGATGAAGCCCCAGAGACTCGAGCCTTTTTTTTTTTTTTTAGCGCTACTCAAAACTCCCGGAGTGCAGAACATAGAGAGAGAGAGAGAGAGAGAGAGAGAGAGATATTTATTAAAATTTCAAACAATGACATAAAACCGAGACCACTCCGATTTACTTATTTCAATCTGTCACACTTAAGCCACTTGATTTATTTCCGTTCGCATCACTCAACTTCGATAAGTAGATCAACTTCAGCTATGATTGATAGTCAAACTTAAACAAATGCACAAAGAAATCAGATTTAAAAAGAGTCGACTCTTTGAATCAGCTCCTGAAGGTGAACACCGAGGGCTAACGAACACAAGAGCGTCAGCATAAACAGAAACGAATCACCGACTCAACTCAGGAAAACCACACATATAACCTATTTAAATACTTCAGGGTTTTAATACAACACAAAGTAAGCTTATTAAAGTAGTTCAGAACGTAGGACGGTGATTTCCTGGAACGCTTTTAGCCCCAGGCAACGGACAACAACCACCAGGCCTGCCTCGACTTTTATTCCGGAGCTGAAAGAGTCAAGGTTTTGTTTTGTTTTTTGAGTCAAATGATGTGATTCGTTAAAAACAGGTGAACATTTCCAGCAGCAAAATGTGCACATCTGTATTAAAGAGAATCCATTATGTAAAATTAGTTAGGTTGAGACGAGTCTTAAATGTGTGTCTGTGACTCAAAAACGTAAAGGGATAGTTTGGGTTTTTTCAAGTATTCACTTGTATACAGTACATCACATCACACGTACATTACATCCAGAGGTGGAAATAATGGATTTTTTTTTTTTTGCGTATTACTTTTTAAAGAAGTTTTTAAAATCTGTAATTTTACTTAAGTATGTTTTGTTTGAAGTATTGTACTTCGCTACATTTCAAATCATAAAAAAAAAATGAATTATAAAATAATACAACGTGGAAGGAAAAAAAAATTGCACCCCAGGAACCACTGCACCAATTGTTTGATTGATGGATGCGGAGAACAAACACGCTAAATTCACAAAACAGATGCCAGTGATGCAGACCCAGATGAAAGCGAAATGCCATCAAATTCTTATGAAGCAAAGCCCGGGCCATATTTAAGTGACCACTTTGATTTCAAGCACAAGAAATGCAACAGCTTTATTATGTAAAGGTGTTCCTTCAATTAAAAACAGCTACTTTTTACTTGAGTAGAGTTTTAGACCGATAACTTTACTTGTTCTTCAGTACAAAAATGTTATTACTCTTTCCACCTCTGATTACATCTCGAGTATATTACAACAGATCTAAGTTGTCATGCTCTATACACCGACTGTGAAGTTTAGCACCCAGAGCGGCGAGTACGATGATCAGTGGTACCTCGACATATGAATTCAATCCACTCTTTAGGTCAGTCATTATGAGTTTATGGTATTATGGTCGCCAAAGTGGACCATCCGATCCGCAAGAAATTGGGCCAAATTCCACAACCCTCATTCTGTTGAAACTTTTTTCTTTCAGCAGAACTAGCCATTAGTTCCAGCTAGCCATAGGACCAGTTAGTTTTTTGTGAATCACGTAGCTTTTGAAATTATGCTAAAAGCAACTTTGCTATTGTGGGTCAACTTTTTTGAAAGACCTTTCGCTAACAGGAAAAAAAAATGTAATTAAAATTCATAAACTTGTTTTGCTTGACTTTCCACTGACACAAACAAGTTTTGAATGGCTCTATGATGTGAAGGGATAGTTTGGGCGCAACTTAGCCGGTGTTCGGTTCGGTGCGTGTTTTTTCCCTATGCCAAAAATGCTTTGTGTTTCTTGTAAAATTTTCATTCTTAAGGTGAAAATTCACAACGGAGGGCATTCGTATGCCGAGGTTCCGACGTACCTACATTACACATTTGCTCTTAGGGTGACAAGCTTCATGGTTGATGTGCAGAGCAGGAAAATTTATAACAATCAAAATCTATGCTAATGTACTTATATACACCTCAATTTTGTTTCTAGACAGACTTTTCCATTTTAGTATTGGCCCGTGTTTCAACAAGGCAGGTAGATTTTCCTCCATATTGTGACCTCATATAAGAAGAGCCCCTCTCCCGGGTTGTTGCTCAGCTATGCACTGGAGGACAAGTGAAAGAGAAAGAGTTATCCGAGGGGTATTTCAGCTGGAGCATTAACGCACACAGTTTGGCAGAGACTTGTTTTAACTTGTTTAAAAAAGTCAAATACAGGACGTTTAAAAGCTTTAAATGACCTGCACGGCCGATTTATTGGTGTGTCTGATTTTCACATGTTTTAAGTACATTTTTTATAATTGCACAATACTGAATTCAGCTCTGCGTTCTGACTCATCGAGCCATCCCGTGACAGGAAACATCATGTTTTACATACTGTTCAATCATTTTATGTAGAGACTTCTTTTAAATAGCTGTTCGACACAGTGACATGTGACTTTGCAGAAACTGTACTGTACTTTTGACTTATTAGTTATTCAAACTTAGTTAGGGCACATCATATACTTTATTAAAATGAGGATATCTGTATTGGACCATTTAATCTAGGTATCAAATATTCATTCAAGCCTAGATCATCTCATCCTGCTACACACATCCAAAACTTATTAAAACACGTGTCGAGACGTTAGCAAGGAAAATAACGTCTGGAAGGAAGCAGCCGTGATCATCTGTGTAGCTAGTGCAGTTAGCCTTTTTTTGGTAATCTAAGCTAGCGTAAAATATGAGCATGAAACCTCTTCTTTTCTTTCTGTGTTTAAGTAGTTAGCTTTAGATATTCTATAACTACGAAAAAGTTGGACAGGCTGCGCCTATAAGCAAACATTTTTACGCGTTCAACAAGAGACATTTGCAAGCTAAATTTTTCATTCGACAATGAAACATGGATGTCCATTTCACACACTCAAGTCTAACAGATTTGTGAGAAATGTGCAGCAGTTAATCAGAAACTGGACGAAGGACATGTACGGTGCGTTTGTTTTTTTTTCACAACCCAACACACATCCACACACAAACACGCACCACTCACACTTTCTGCGCCAGCAATAAAGAACCTAAAAGCTCTCCGCAGCTTCAGCTCGACTGGCCATGTAAACACAAAGCAGCTGTATAAGAACAAGGCCAAATCTGAGCTGCTTTGTTGTCATCTCTGTGTATTTCTGAGAGATCTGTCTGCACTTGCAGACGCTTCCTTGGGTGAAACGTTTCTCCAGATCTCGCGTTTGAAAAGGAGACAAGGGTGTCACTTTGTACAGACGTATGATATCAGGACACGACGGCTGGGAAAAAAGGACTCGGAACAAAAGAAAGACACCACGCTTCGCATATCATGTGGCAGTGGCAGATGGGACGGTCCTGGCGTTTTCTGCCAAATAGGATGCAAATGTAGAAAGACGAGATAAAAGCACAACATTACTCGAAAAAAAAAAAAAACAGAGCGACAGAGAGAGAGAGAGAGCGAGAGAGAGAGAGAAATTAGTGACTCCTTTGAATTTTACACTTTTGAGCTCTAAAAAACATGAAAAACCCTAACTGTTCGACCAACAAGAATCAAACGATGTCCGACATCCAAACCAGTATATAAAAAGAGCGTTAAGGTGGGAACAGATAAAATATAAGCATATAAAATTCTGATTGGATGTTGAAGGGGAAAGACAAACAAATCCGATATGATTCTGTAATAAAGCTTGCCTGAATTTGACAATACTGTCAAATTCTTTCTACAAATTTATTAGCGCTCTCACACAATTGAACAGCAGATGATTGATAATTTTCACCTTCAAGCTGTAAATGACATTTCCTCACTAAATTTCTCTATAAGGTTTGAGAGATGTGCAAACTTTTGCATTCTAAATCAAATATACAGAGACATCGAATATACATGCACATGCCCGCACACACACACACACACACATCTTTTTATCCTTGTAAGGATCATCCATTTCTATAAAGATAGTATCCATGGAGCTAATCAGCGCTATGCTACACCTAAACCAACATTACCTAAATTGTTTGTTATTTACAACGCAATACTGTCAAATTATTTCTACGAATATTAGTGCTCTCACAGAACTTGAACAACACAAGGTCGACATAAATGGATTTATAACTGCTGTTATGTGAAAGATATGTTTATGTAACATTTACAGAAGGATTCAGCGCTTCATTAAAGTCATCACGGACAATATAATAATTTTGATTCATACATACTTCCATTTCCATAATTTTCTTTTGATTCTGTAAAGCTTCTTTGCAACAATGACCATTGTTAAAAGCGCTATACAAATAAAATAAATAAATAGAATTGAAATGGAATCTTTTAGGGTTTCTCAGCAACACAACAAGCTGTGGTTAACTTTAAAAGAAAGGAAAAAGTAAGGCTTGGGAAAGAACGACCGTTTACAGCTGCTATAACGCAAAAAATAACGCTGATTAATCAGGTTTGTGAAAGTTGCATAACATTTAAACGTCACTATAAACTATTTAATGAATAAAACCACTGTAATAGTTAAATTGTTATGTTGGGAAAGGAATATTCGACTTCAGGACTTTTTTTCTTATCAAATACCACATAAAGTGTTTTATTCCACATAATACATACTGGTAATTATCACTGATCAGATTAAATCTTTATAATTATAAAACATTTTGAATCACTAACACTGTCGTTAAAACGCGTCACTAACGACCCCCCCCCTTTCAGGCCCTCAATGGAATGCTCTGTTCCCATGGCAACCTCTGAGGGCATTTTTCAAAGCGCGCGAAGCAAACAGATTCAAAAATTTGAAGGTTTAGGAGTGTTCTCGCTAAAGTTTTTACATATTATATAAATATTAATGTATATAAAGGACAGCTCTTGTGACTTTAGACGCGTTAGAGATGTCAAGCTCCGCCCCCTTTTCCTGCTAACAATGCCCGTGTGGATGCCCCCCCCCGCAAGTCACGCCACTACGCGCGCCTTCCCGCCTCGCTGCAGTGCGGTGTGCAGACATGCGCGGACGTGCCGAGCTCACGCGCGCGCGCTCTCTCACACAACGTGGAGATGCCGAGACTCAGGAGGGAAACTGCACGAGCTCCAAAAAACTTCAAACAGACCATGCGAGCAAAGCATACGCGCGCGGACACACACACGAGCACGACGCAAACACGCACGCACGCACACAGCGTACTAAATATAGCCTTCGCGCGCGTCTGATAACAGTATAGAGAGAAAATGGCGGACAGTGCGAGCCTGGCACGCGCTTCATTTACACAACAGCCCATAGTGCGAGCTGCTGTACAGCAACCATTATTAACATCTGTCTGTCTACCTGTCTTATCTATCTATATGCCTGTTTGTCTGCATATCTATCTATCTATCTATCTATCTATGTGAATACCTGCCTCTCTGTTTAGAGCAAAAGTTTGTGCCTCCAATGGTCTGGTTGGGGCAAATGCAATAACTTAACTTTTTACAAATAATTTACAAACCTCACAGTGCCAAGCTGTTTATTCTGATATATCCTGAAGCAATGCAACAACCAAACAAATCGGAGCAAAAATAATGAGATAAATAGTTGTAAAAAGATTTACACAATTAAAAACTGAGAAAATAAGACAAGTATAGGATCCTAAAGCTTTTCTGAGGAAATGAAGGAGTTTGGAGGCGAATATTAAGTCAAAGATAGGATCTGGAGAAATTCAACTTTACATGTTTTTCCCCCCTCCCTATGATGCCTTTAATAAACACTGTGATCATTGTTTGTTTTTTTTAGGGAAGAACCATCACGCTGTAAATATTTCATCACTAGTTTTCTCACTAAGTTTAAGGGACGTGCAAACAGAAGGATCGTCCATTACTATAATGACAATATAAATGAGCTAATCAGTGCTGTGCTAAACATCCTAAACGTCACCTAAACCTTAGCCTTTTCAGCTTTTTTTTAAATATACATGTATATTCAAGCCAAGTTATCTTCACATAGGGACCAGCAAAATGTCCTCACAACGTCAAAAGTATTCAATAGTCTTATCTTTCTGTGTCTCCACAAAGATGTTAGAAAACACTCGGCACGAATCTGCTTGAAATCACATGGCCTAATTTTAGTTGTTCAGAGACTGCACTTAGTTGGAAGTATGAAATATGCAGATATATCCTGCGCACACACACAATACAGTATTTAATGAAAAATAATTTAAATCTTTAAAAATAGCTTTATATAGATATGAAAGTTCCAGGCTATAATTATTCCAGAGTACAAAATGCAAGTGTTACGTAAAGGTGTAATTAAAGTTGCATTAGAACGCTAACTTTAGGTGCTCGTTGCTCTACAACCTAAAGATGTGTACGTCTTAAACATTCGCAGCGCTGCACAGCATATTAACCAGCCTCTGCTCGCCTCTATGGATCTTCTCCATAAGAACAATCCAGCTTTATAAATATTCAAACACTGCAGTCATGCCTGAGCACACGCACTCCCTCTCACACACAGACTCTCACACACTCGGGCTCTGTCCCAAACCTCTCTCGTCAGGACCAGTAGCGCACTATACATGTAAAGGGGTTTATTCTTCATGAACATCCTATAGGCTGCAGGAAGGAGTCTGAGATGCAGCTTTAGGTTCTTTGAGCTCGAGGAGGCCCCTGGCAACAGTCCCACCAATCAAAGCTCTCGAGAACGTGAGTGTGTGTGCGCGGGATGACACGACACGTGAACAGTTTAGATGATGCACCTCGGGCGTTTCTGATATCTGATACAGACTTTGTTAGCAGCGGAAGTGTTGTGTTTCGTCAGTTGAGATTTAACACGTTTATGATTACGACATCCTATAGCAGACGCTACGGTCATGTGTTATTAATCCAGGCTTGGTCAAGAAGAAACTCTCATTCATGCTACTAGCCGTCTTCGTCCTATTGGTGGATTTTAAATGAGCTTTGTACCAGTGATTATGCTGGATATTTTAATTAAAAATCTCATCCAAGCAGGACAATCTGTCCTCATTTATTATGAGCAAGAACACAGACAGAAGATCAGAGAGATGAGACAGAAGATCAGAGAGATGAGACAGGCTAGACAAAGGGACAAAGAGGAAAAAAAAGGGAAAAAAGCTGGACATGGGCTGGAAAATGGAGAGACAGTTTGGCCAGAGAGAGAGCCAGTCTGAAGAAAGAGACAGAGAGTTTGGACAGAAGTAGTTTGGACATAGAGACAATTTGGACAGACAGAGAAAGTTTGGACAAATAGAGAGACAGCTTGAACAAAGAAAAAAAGTTTGGACTAAGCAAGACAGTTGAGACAATGAGAGAGAGATAGGGAGAAACAGTTTGGACAGACAGAGAGAGAGGTAGAGAGACAGTTTGGACAGAGGGAGAGAGAGACACTTTGGACAGAGTAAGATAAACAGTTTGTACAGTAAGAGAGAGAGAATTTGGACAAAGAGCGAGACAGATTGAACAGAAAAAGCTCACACTGTAATCTCCTTATAAGCAAGTAAGTTATTTAACTCCGATGCTTATGTTCCACTAACCGTAAGGTTTAGAGAACAGCATTATAAATCAGATGACTCATGCAGTGGAGATGCTGATGCTACCTTTACCGGTTGTCTTTCAGTTCAGTTTCAGATCTTTCAATAAACGTCTTCCGTCTGCACTCAGGCACGAGTTTCTCCCAGCGGATATCACGAGCTAGCTTGAGGAGTACAAATGCAGCTCTACTAAACGATTTCCACAAAATCGTCTGTGATTAAATTTAATCACTTTTTTAATTACGTAATGTTCTGGTTGAGTTTCTCCGAATAAACCGAAATAAAATTTAGCAGACTAAAAAGAAAAGAAAAAGTCAAAGAAAGGCAAGTTGTAATAAAGAAAATCGTTTCTATAATCAGGATGTCGGACATGTTCGTCTCCAGACAGAAGGACATGCTGAACTCAATGATGTCTCGCTGTCACAGATGCTGAAAAACCGTGAGCTGCTGCAAGAACATCAGGCACCTGAGGATCACAGCGTCCCATCGCTCCATCGCTCCATCACTAACATACTTCATCAGATGAAAAGGGTCTGGACTAAAGTCAATCCACCAGAGATAAGACGGCTGTGTTCTTCTGTTGTCCAGGCAGGACAAGCTGCCCTCATTCCTTATGAGAACACAGACTGAAGATCAGAGACAAATATGGGATGCTGGAAAGTGAGACAAGCTAGACAAAGAAAAATAGAACAGAAAGAGAGACAGATCAGGAAGACAGGCTTAAAAATATAAAGACGATCTAAGGGACACAGCTTGGACAAAGCGTCATGTTCGAAAAGAATAAATAAAAAACAGGATCAGGATGGTTTTTTTAAAGCTGGAAACAGGGCAGAAAGAGAGAGAATTTTGGGCAAGGAGAGAAAGAGAGAGAGAGAGAGAGAGAGAGACATACACACACAGAGGGTGTGAACAAGAGCTTGAACAGTAAGTTTAAGAAAAAGAAAACTTGGCCAGACTGAAAGACAGTTTGGACAGAGACAGTTTGGACAGAGACAGAAAGCCAGGCTTGGACAGAGACAGTTTAGACAGAGACCACTGATCTAAGCAGAGAGAGAGAGAGAGAAACACAGGACAGTTTAATTTAGACAAAACCTTTTCGAGACTCAGTTGTCTCATGTTTTGATGTTTGAGAGTTCTATATGCGAGTGTCTGCCTGCGTGTCCTGCAGGTCCGTCTCCACGGTCCTCTTTTAGGATTTCAACGCTTTAACACAGACTAAGAGGACGATGCAGCAGACGAGGCGTGACGGAGGATGAAAGAGTCAAGCTTCATAACTTTATATTTAGGAGTTTGAGTTAATTATTAAGGCTGAACAGACAGACAGATGGACAGTAAGACAGTCAGTGAGACAGACAGCGAGACAACCAGACGACACTTCGTAGCCGTAGATGTTACTTGAGCATTTTTGTTACTGAAGGACACAAAGTCTCGAGGTGTGTTTTCTTTCTATCCGGAGCACAGAAGCTGTGAGCGAGCATGTGGTGTACATATGAACTTCTCCTTTATCCACAGCGCAGTCTCATCTCCCAAAAATAACACTGCAGCAGAACACGTGTAGGTATTCACACACACACAGTAAAGAGAGGTATGTTTAAAGGAACAGGAACAACAAGACACCCGATCCTGTGCTGCTAACAAATTAGCAGGTTAGCATCATGTAAAGAGTGTGTCACACACTCGCCTTAAACACTGTCTCAGTGCCGCCATTTCTACAAGAGAAATATTTACACACAAATCGAACAGGATCTATGTTCTCATCCCAATCACTTCTAACCTAAAGCTCCGCCTCCACGGTATAGGCCACGCCCCATGACGATCTGCAACTCAGCCAATAAGCCAGAGCAACGCCGGTAGCAAATGTTAGTATGTTAGCTGCAGTGCTAAGCTAACGTAGGAAACTAGGAACACCGGCTAATTAAAGTTGAATGGCGATTTAAAATAAAGTGATATATTTTAATAAATGTTTATACTGTATCTCACTGTATAGTAAAATTTAATCTAAAATAAATAAGTGCTGTCAATCGGAGTGATTTGTGTTTCCAGTGATATTATTATGCAACGACAATGATAATATTTTTTTGCTTTGATAGAACAAACACTCTTTTTAGCATACTTTAAATTTTTTTAATTTTGATTGATCGAGTATAATTATTATTAGCCCGTATCTCCCCCTGACCCAGGAACACACTGACTTCACAGGTGACGAGACGGACCCGTTCATGGAACTCTCATTATGTACATTTCCATAGAATAGTGAAGTGATGATAAGATTACTGAAACTCTTTCCAAACACCTCGACAGAATTCCCCTGTAAAGGCTCGGCGTGGTAGAGAGCAGCCGCCCCTGCAGATTACTCAACCTGAGAGTCAGTGCAGTGGAAACTCATTAGAATCTATAACGACCCTTCAGGTAACGGAGTTTCTTTATTTTCCCCTTCCCACTTCCCACTCCTAAACACGGACCCAGATAAAAAACTGCAGGCAGCATTTATTACAAACATTTAGTCATGACTACACGTCATTAGACTACTGCCACGAGTTCAAGTGAAATTCGTGTGTATTAGCGTGAGGACGTCGTCAACAAGCAACTTGATGAAATTATAAATTCCTAAATAGAGAGGATATAAATACAAAAAGTAAAAATGTATAGCTTCATCAAGTGTATTTAACAGTTTTACACATCGATCTTTTTTAAATACACTTATTCAATTACTCTGAAAACTGTAAATATATAAAATTTAATTAAAAAACAAGTATTATTTTTTTTACTTCTACTTTAAAATGAAATGTATAAAAGGTACCTCAAATAAAACTTAACACTTTACATACATAAAAATAAGTTTAAGGGGCCACTGTTGACCAGCAGTATATTTGATACATTCAGGATAAGAAAAATATATTAAAGTATAAAAATCCAATGTTATTAATGTTATCAATATTAAAAATCATTCACTTATTTTAAATCTGAAGTTATTTTTTAAAATATTTTTTTAACTGTAATAATCTTTTAAACTTCTGATTAAAAAGTATGAAGGTGAGCCAAATTTAAACTTATTTATTCATTTAACTGTGTAACATTTATGTAGCTGTGTAACAGCTGTGTATTTTATGAAATCTGCATAGATATACAGTATATTAAAAAAATATGTAAATATGTACAGCATTATGTTTTTTTTTTTTTACATTCACTCACTCATTATAATCATTAAATATTTTTTACATTTTGAACTCGTACAGTATGTAAAATATGGCATACTTTTACATAAAAAAAAACCTTAGACAGCACCCAAAGTATACATTATGTTATATTAATAGATATTAATAATTTAGCTATAACATACTATAATCGTTAATAATTTAATATAATATATTCAAGTTACATCTTAAGGTTGAAAAATCTAGGGAAAGGCTGTAGATTGTGAACTGTATTCTTTATTTTATGTTTTTTTCCCTAAAAGTGTACCTTTATTTATTAAAAAGATTTAATAAATAGATAGAGTTTAGGGAACTCATCCATTTTTATTTATTTACAGACATTACATTTTCCCCAAAAATTACTTAAATCTGACATTAAACATAAAAATACTGATAAGACAATTAAAAGGAACACTTAGTCCTGGTTTGACTCTAACCCGCCTCGCACATATAAGGGGTGTTCAAGTCAAACCAGGACTAGTGTGTTCCCTTTACTTTTTTGAGCAGTTTATATAAAAGTTAATTACTCACTCACATTTGGAGCCTTTTTCTTTAACAGAAGATAGCTTGAACGTTTACAGAGTGTTCAGTCAGAGTGCTGCGCCGCTCAGAAGATTATTCACATTAATGTTCCTCTAAACATACAGAAGGAGAAGAAGAAGAAGAAGAAGAAGCCTCCACTGAGGATCTTAAATCATCTTTAAGCACACGGAGTCCAATAAAAAGTTTCGATTTACTGGGTCGTGTTGGATTGGGCTACAGTTCGTTCCTGGAGGAAAAAGCAGCACATAAAACCCACGTTATGAAGACGTGCTGCGTGAGAGCCGTGCACGTGTCAGAGCGGGCTTACATAGTAACGTGGACGTGAAGTAAAGTGAATAAAATAAAGAAAAACAGGAAAACTGAACAGGATACAATTCATGCAAGTGTGTGTGTGTGTGTGTGTGTGTGTGTTTGCTCTTCAGTCATAAAGGAACAAAATATTTTGTGTATTGGAATTTTTTGTATACATGTCTACACTGACTGACTTTTTTTATATATATGTTTTGAAATTTATATATTATAATGTATAAATTTAGCAATTTTTCTACAATCCTAGAACATTGGGGACATTTATAAAATGCTGATAGTTACAGAATCGTTAGACAAATTGAATCGGCAGCGATGTATCGTGATGATATCGTATCGGGCCGTCCTGATGATTCCTGTTCATATTGATTAATGTCCGGTTACGGCTGCAGTCCAGGACACACTGGTTCCGGTTCTCACCGGCACTACAGCAGCTGTAAACAGTCATTCCATCTCTCCCTCTCTCCCTCTCTCTCTCTCTATTTAACTGGCTTTAAATCAGCGACACGTGAAGTTTAAACGCCTTCGTCCTGGAAACGTTGAAAAATTTTCAAGTTACAGCTTTGTTACGAAGCGCTGACACTGGAGACTCCTTCCATAAACAGAACGCGTCATAATATAAGCAGCTAAACATTTTTTAATTCAGTAATTTATGAAGTAATTTGATGAAATATGCATTAAATATTATCCTACATAAACTGCATTATTTATATTTACGATATATATTTATGTTGCTGAGGTGAACATTACAATAAATAAACCTCTATTTTAATCACAGCATTGCTACAGCGCACACACACACACACATACAAGCATGCACAGCAGCTCATCCAGTCAAAATGTTCTGTTCTGTTAACACACACACACACACACCTACCAGACTCTCTCTCTCACTCATTCACTCAGACACACATCTGATATTTTATGAGTTTTCACACTTACACTCGCAGTGGAAGTGACTCAGTGGTGTGTGTTCATTCACACCCTTCACAAAGCTTTCACTTATCCGCCAAAGGAGTGAACTTTCGTTTATGGTTAAACAATAGAGAGAGATAGAAAGAGAAATCCACAACACACACACACACACACACCCACACAGTCTCACTTAGGATCCCACACACACAAACACAATCGTTTTTCTCTCTGTCTAGCTCACGCACCTCTTTCTCCTTCCCTCCCACCCACACACACACACACACACACAAACTGGCGTGATATCTATACCATGTGATCATGCCAGGCGTCATGCCAAAGGCCAGCCATGTCACTTACCAGAAATCTCACACAGAGAGAAGGGGGGGGGGGAAGGGGAAGAAAAGAGCCTTTAATTTAGGCTCACACACACACACACACACACACACACACACACTTCATCTGAGTCACTGCGCTTTCTCTTGGCGTGCTCAATGTTAGTTTTATGTCTGAAATTCCCAAAAATGTGTGTGTTGTTTAATGTCACGCATACCTTCAGTGTGCTCTCACTGCCTGCAGCTTGTGCGTGCGTGTGTGTGTGTGTGTGTGTGGTCATGCTTTCCTTTCAATTCAATACACCAATGTGGCCAAGACGTTTTCCAGGAAAGAAAGACTTGGTGACAGATTAGTAAGTGTTTATATTTCAGACAAAAAAAAAAAAAAAAACACACACACACACACACACCACTTAGAAAATCACAGCCGGCCGATTTGAGAAAAGTACCTATATATCATGATGACTAAATATCATGATACGAGAATCCTGTGTGTGTGTGTGTGTGGGTGGGGGGGGGGGGGGCAATTACTTTTAGTACTCCCCTGCGACTGATTCATTAACGCCTCGCTAATACAATACAATCACAATGAATAATAAAGCATTATAGCGTTATATGCAACAGTTTTTTATTTTTTTATATCCCGTTCACGTGTACAATCCACTTTCATGTTCCTTTACGTATGCGGTGATTCTGATGTTTATCACAATAAGACGGTTATATTTATTAACCTCACGCAATAAAGAAGAGAAATGAAGCTCAATGATGCACATGAGTCATGCTGTGTGTGGGAACGCACGGGGAAGTACATTCTGGTGTAAATTACACTTCGTCACGAGGAGATGTTAAGAGTAGACCTAATTTAACGAGAAAGGGGGCGTGTGTTTTTTTTGGTTTTGTTTTGTAACTTGTATAAAGCCACAGCTGCAACAATAATCTAGAATCAACAAAGTTATAAAAATTTTTGTCAAACTATATCTCGACTTTTTTTTGTGCATCAAATCACATATGGTCACAATGACTCCAGGATCGAATATTTTAAATTTTATGTATTTTTAATGTACAGTATTTGAACAGAAGTTTGCATTGGAGCAGGAAAAATGTTGCAGTTCCTCTTTCATCCTACAGGTGGTGCACTCTAAACTATGAACACATTGACAAATAAATTACAGCGGAACCTAAAAAAAAAATATAATATTGCATTGAGATAGTAATAAAATTGTGATACTCAGCGAATTGCAAAACAAACTGAATCGCTCCCAGATATCGTGATAATATCGCCGCATCAGAACGTCCCTGGTGATTCCCAGCTCTATTAACTTTGTAGCACAATTATCTGTTCCATAATATCGACCTTAAACGGGACTTATGCAAAATTTAGACTTGTCTTCGGTATGTGGAAAAAGTTTTTTTTTGTTTTTAACAAGCCAATAAGACCTCCCCGCTAATGTGACCTCATATAAGATAATCAAATTGCTCAGCAATGCTGTTCTCTGAGGGCGTGGCATAGCAGTAGTTCATTTACATGGACACTGAAACAACGGGTTTGGAGAAGGACAAAAGACACACACACACACTCTGGGAGACATGTGCTCTCAGGTATGTTAAAGAAATAGTAATATATGGGACCGTAAACAGTTGAAACCGTTGATATTTTCTTCGTCCTGCGTCTTCGTGAATCCCGAGCAGGAGACACCGGAGCATTTCGATCGCCTTACTGCCTTGATGCCGAAGATTTTCACCAAAATAACTAACAGATGCAGAGAGTCCTTCAGCCGTTTCATTCCTGCTTCCATTTTATTCATTTATTTCATTATTTGGTTTTCTAACTTTCTCTTTAAGACACTTCTGAAACCCAAAACTTCTACTCTTTCACCCAGGTTTCCGTTTCATTCTTTCTCAGAGTCATTCGCATTGAAAACACAAGGATACGTAAAACTCGACAACTGATAAACAAGTCGTCTGGAAATAACGTTGGCTCGTGCGCTGAGGAATAAAACGACAGATTTAGATTTAGATTTTAGATATTAAAGATTTGTATACAGTATAAATGAAAGAAATCTTCACCGAGATGGTGCGTGAAACTTATTGTATCTTACAATGTTAAAAAATACTGTAGTACACTGGAGGTGACCCATCGCTATAGTCACTGAAGCCTGAATCTTTTTTTCATCGTGAAAGACGGAGAGACGGAGCGAGAGAGGAGTGACGGTGAGTTAAATATAATATTAGAGTGTGGGATAAAACCCCTGGGCGATTAGAGTGATATTAAATCTGAAATTCATCTCGTTCCTGATGGTGTACAGTATAGCGAGTCGTACTCGAGGATTACTCGGCGGTATCGCGTGACATAGTGCACATAGTGAGAGGCAGGTTGTTGCTATTAATACAGGCCAAGTAGGTCTTCAGGCACTGGCACTACACACGGTGAATATTACACGCAGAGCCCGAGCCCGGCCTTTAAGAGACAGGAAAAGCACAACCCTCAGGAAAAGCAAGAATAAATAAATAAATTAAAAAAATTATGTAAATAAACACAAAAAAGTTTTTTTTTTTTAAAGTGTAAAAATCTCACATGACAATAAAGAGATACTAACACATCAGACGTATTTAAGAAAATAATAATAAAATTAAACCAAGTCATGTGATCACTGACATGCCGTATTCACACATTCAAGGGAAAATGATTGAAGCTATAACTCACTGTAACTGGAGACTCCTTACATAGAGTAAATGCCTTCTTAGAAAAAAAAAGTCTCTAACGATAACACTTTTGCATGAAGTATCCAGCTGTTACCTGTTACCATAGAAACAATAATGTACTATATCAAGGTCTTTAATATACTGTAGACCTCAGTACAGTCAGAGCTGCAGTTATAGAAAAATCAATCAACACCTTCTGACCAATCAGTGTGCAGAACCCAGCACTTCATCACAAATCATCTTTCTGTAATTGAAGAAACGTAAATCTGAATCTCTGTAGCAACCTGATCGTTTTTAATTTGATGTGGTTTTGCATCCTACAAAAAACACAAAGCTCTGCACGGCGTGTGTGGAATGTTAATAGAGTCAAATCAGATCAGGTGTGTCCAGGAGGGCTGGTCAGCATCCAGGAGGACTTTCAAGATGTATGAAAAGACTGGATGTGTCGGATTTTTAGATATAAAAAAAATTATTAAATTCATTGCACTGGACCCCCATTTGCGTTGACCACCAATTGGTGACCTGACCAGACACCTGGCCAGAGCTCTGACTGGACATCTGATCAAACCTCTGACCGGACCACTGACCGAACTTCTGATTGGACACCGGACCAGATGTCTGATTGAACACCTGATCAAACCTCGGATGGGACTCCTGATCAAACCTCGGATGGGACTCCTGATCAAACCTCGGATGGGACTCCTGATCAAACCTCGGATGGGACTCCTGA
>JAQQZT010000017.1:1285506-1303126 GCA_030068275.1 Clarias platycephalus
GGTGCCAATGCATCGCAGGGAATACACACACTCATTCACACACGACAGGCAATATGGGTACACCAATGTCTTTGGACTTTGGAAGGAAACCTGAGTACCCGGAGGAAAACCACCAAGCACACAGACCCCGAGGCGGGAATCGAACCCAGACCCTGGATGACTTTTTGTTTGTAACAACTCTTCTTCCAGTCACGATGAACACATGTTAAATCGCAGGGTGTTCTGCACGTCATTGCACCTTTAAATGATTTCAAGCTCCCCATCCTTCACCTGGTCCTACAGATAAACCCTGCGTACAGTAACTATGAAAGAACTTCTTGTTTTAAAAAAGTGTTAGTTTACGTGCCTGTACATCATGGATATACTTAGTATTTATTTTGGGAATAAAACTTCAAGCTATAAATTTTTGCACAACAGAGAACTTAAAATTTTTTTTTAAAAAGGGGGCGGGGGGGGGTCCTCTTTCTGAAAGAAAAAAAAAAAAAAGTTCCAAGCAGAACCATTAACAATGCGGAGAATCCCAGAGGAACTGCGCGTCTTAGTTTTAAAACTATCATCAGGTCGGTTTTTCTAAACCTCATGTTCAGGTTCTAAGCAGATCAAAGTGTCAGGGTTTGAATTAATCTCAGTAGAACTCAATCAAACGCACACAGTCGGCCTGGGAACACCGTCGGCATTCCAGCACAGTCGGCGAGAATTCTTTATTTATTTATTTATTTATTTATTTATTTCTGTGTTTATTTTAGGACGCAAACTTGCAGCTTTCAAACCGAAACGGAGAGACAGAAGGGGGAAAAAAACAAGAAAAAAAATACATGCATGACAAAGCATTTTGGGGAAAAAAACCGCAATGTCAGTAACATTGTTAATTTTATGTATATATATTTTTAAAACATTGTTTAAATACTCACATAAATCAGTGAAGTAGGAAATTAAACATGGCACCCATCATGCGTCACGCAGGAGAAGCCAGAAACGGCGCGCGCTGAAATGCTTGATTGCGTCACTGCGGCTCGAACCGCGCGAGACCGAACTTTGAGCAGACGGGGAGAGAAAAAAAAAAAAAGGAAAGAAAGAAAGAAAAAAGTAAAGAAGAACGGCAGCACGCGCGCTTCACTTCGCCTTACTTGGCTTCACTCGGTGTGCACGCGCACTGTCCCGCACGCTCACGCTCTCCCCATCTCTCTCTCACACACACACACACACACACACACACACATACATACACACACTCTCTCTCTCTCTCTCTGACTTCAATTCAATTCAATGCAATGATTCGCACCACTGCGTCACGATCCCTGCTTTAAAGTTTTCCCTTCACTTTAACTTCTCTCTCTCTCACACACACACACACACTCTCTCTCTCTCTCTCTCTCCAGGAAGTGATTTGCAGCTCCTCACATGGAGAGCGTATGACATCATGCTACAGTCCTGTAGGGAGTGTGTTTGTGTTTTAAAGGCACAGCTCCGGGTCTGTCTGCTCTCTCTCTCCCTCTCTCTCTCTCTCTGTGTCCCCCTCTCAGGGTGATTTTCCTTTCTATGCCAGGTGAAGTGCCTCACCTGTGAGCTCCACCCGGCACAGGAAGGACGATCCCTCTGAGAGAGACGACCCAGTGCTCAGGGTGCGGGATGCTCCGGGTCACCACCCCCGGCTTCCAGTGAAGAGCGTGTTACACGTCCGGTACGAGTCTGAGATCGTAGGGAGTTCCTCAGAAAGTTAGTGCGGCGAGTTGTGGTTGGGAGGAGTCGAGATAATTGAACCAGGCTCACAAATCTGAGACGTGGACGCAAACCAAAAAAAACGTACAATAACTAGCGGGATTAAGTTCTTCACAGATGGACTGTGGCGCGTGCATCTTTGCGATCAATGGTAGGTTACAAAAACAGGTATAGTTCCTTTAGTGATGACTAGCGTTGACATGCGTTGTTTACGTTTAGAGAGTTTGTAGAAACAGTTTAAAAGTTAAAGTTATATAAATAATAATCTCATCAATCAGGTTGAAGCCCACCTACATGTCTGTCTGTCTTTCTGTACGATAGAACTCTCTGTCTAACTTATTAATACAAAGAAATCACATTCTGTAAGGTCGAGTATCTTACGCCTTAAGTTGTACTTCTTTCGTGGTCAGACAAATACACTCCCTGTCCGGTAATCGGAGAGTGAATTGTAAGCATATTGTAGTCAAATATACTTGTGCATGCAGCAATGTAATCGACAGAATGTTAATCTTAGTAAAATAATATAGAAGTAGGGTGAGGAAAAACAGAAGTGAGCCAATAAACAGCAAACATATGGAGTCCAAGGACGAAAGCAAATGGCATAAAGATAAGGGTGTACCAGAACACCATATCAGCAGGTATAATATTAACAGGAACATGTGTTTGACACACATGCAACGTGTGTATCCACAGCAACATGCACATGTTTGAATAAAGGGTAGTAGATGAATAACCAAAAGACACACAACCGATTGTATGAATAATACATTTAATAAGAGTAGACACAAGAAAAAATAGTGTGTGCATCTACATAGCAAGAAACATAAAAATACAAAGTATGAGGCCCAACGTAAAAAACGTACAAAAACATACAGTAAGGGGGCCTGGGTAAGCATCAACAATGGAATAAATTACCTAGTAAACCTTCTCTGAGCCAGAACGACACCAATAGGAAGATCAGTGAAGGGAAATATATAGTATAGATGTAGTCAGTCCTTGAGAAATTGCGATTAGCTATAAAATTGAAATAAAATGCGTAAATTTCAAAAATTGGAAAAATAAGACAAATAATTTCAAAAAGTTTGACAGGGATGCTTACCCATGGCCTGTCTCTTGAGAACTGTAGAGTAAACCGGAAAAACTAGGAAAGTAAAGTAAAAATAAGCACCACCCCAATATTTTTTTTAATTAAGCAAGAAAAGTGCAAAGATAATGAAAAATACCTTCTAAGAAAAATTTATTTTAATGGGAAAAATTATGAGCACAAGGAGGAGTCAGATAACGAGGAATATGACGTAACGGAACAAGGTAGGAAAAAGGTCATTATAATGGGTGACCTTGTTGTAAAACGTTGGACTATAATGGGTTAATAATTTACTAAGGAATGGAAAAAGTGTACCGAGGAGGGGACTAGGTGTGCACCTCTCCCCTTGCAAACCGTATAAAATGAGCATGTATGTCACAGTCAAGTCAGTCTGCTCTTGGTAGTGCTTGGACTCTCAACCTAGGGATTGCTGGCCTGGCTCACTTGGGTTTTATCGCTGCAATAAATCCTGTCTAACTTCATCCAGATCTGCACGGAGTCCGGAGTCTTCCTTTGGTTCCTTTTACTAGTGAAGCTGTATATGTTTAATATCTTTAATTAAGGCAACATTAACAGGTGGAAGGTAAAAATCTCCCAGAGTCACAGATGAGAAATGGAAAAAGTAGATCGGATAAAGATAAAGTTTTGTCTTAAAAACGACTCCAGCGTGTTAAAATCCACTTATACCACTTCAGCGCTGTTATTTCAGCCAAAGTGAAAATATGAACTAATCCCAGTCAAAATATTCAGTTTATCTTTCTAATCTGGCACATAACTGGTCATAACTTCACTTTTACTTAAGCTATTTTGATTTAATTTATGGTGCAGGTCAAAGTTCAGCCAGAACTTTACCTAAGGACTGGCAAAGTTTCATTAAATTCTGTCCAGACATTTCTTGCGTGATGCTGTGACAAAATCTGACTGAACAGACATACAGTGTAAGCATATTTTAAGTAAACATACTTGTGCATGCAGCAGTATAATCGACAGAAAATTAATCTCAGACAAAAGCAGGGTAAAGAAGATATGGTAAACATATGGTATCCAGGGACAACACAAAGGTAGAATGTACTAGAACACGTCTTACAGCAGGTGCAGGTATAATATTAACAGGAACAAACACGTCTTAATATGTTAAGTGTAATGTTACGTGCATCCGCAAACAATGCACACGTCCTAAGTATGATAAGTGCACTCTGCAGCATGTTGAGTGCTCATGCAACGTATGAAAACTTTAAAATCAGTTGGAGTGCCAACGCTTACATGACACCCATGTTTTCCCATGGCTGAGCTGACTCACTTGGGTTTTATTGCTGCAATAAATCCTGTCTCGAGATCTACACGGAGTCTGAAGTCTTTCTTTGATTCTTCTTGTAATTTATAAAGTATATGTCTAATATCTTCACTTAAAGGCAACATTAACAGGTGGAAGAATAATCTCCCACAACAGACAGACAGTTTTCTGAGACTGGTTTCGGGTCCTTCAATGTATAACGTGTAAAGATATCATTGAAAGAGAGAGTTCTGACCAAAACCTTTCTTTTAATTATATACAGTAGATGTAGACAGGTTTAAGCATGCACAATAACCTCTCATACAGGCTAAATCTGACCCCACTCACCAAAACTATTAATAAAAGGTGTCATCAAATAGTTTCAAGGTTAGCTCTGTCCTCCCTCCCTCAGGTGCCTTAAAACATAACAGACATCTCTATTGGAGGTCTGGCCCCTGGGGACGAATTCTTGTTGCACGATACCATGAATGATGAAAAAGACAATGAGAATGCACTTGTTCGAGCTGTGGACCTGCCTCGCCTTTTTGGTGGTGGAGATTCTGGACTTTATCTCATATCTCGTTCTCGTACACAGTTTTGTCACCGGTAATGATCCTCGACATGAAGGACGTGTCACCCACGGCACGCTGACAGAGTTCTTGGCAGACTTTGACGGGATATTCGTTCTGCTCCTGAGTCAGCAGCCTGTGGACAAACTTCGAAGCAACACAGCGCATGTTCACATCAGACGTCAGGATCACCTGGACTGTTTTGTGCAATGTTGTGGATTGTTCTCCGACAAAGTTGCTGAATGGTTTTGACATTTTCAGGGATTGAGCTCACTGAAGGTCTTCCAGTGATGCTCTTCTTCTCTTGAAGCTCCTGTGCCGCTCAAAGGACAGTGTTTTGATGCAGCATCACCGTAATCACGTCAAACGTCTCTGTGGCAGATTTGCCCAGTTTCATGCAGAATTTCACATTCGCTCTTTTTTCTACCTTGCTGTCCATGATGAAATAGCAGTCAGAAGAGCACCAGTTGCACACCTTCCAATGTACACAGGAGGATGTCTTTTGGCACACTGACTTATGAAGTTCGGTGCTCCCTGTGACAGTGTGTGCAGCCTTGTGCTGCCATACGCTGGTGTGTTACAAAACTAGTCTCTGAACTTTTTGATATTACCTCATACTACTAAGACCTCTACTGAAATCCCACCCTGCGCACTAAACCACTAAATAGTGTGCTCTAATAGGCACTACACTGCGTATAGTGTTGTTTATTACAGAAGTAGCCTATGTAGTCATGGGTATTCATGTGATTGTTATCAGTTGGAAAATCGTAGCAGGTCTTCACAACGTCTTGACAATTCATAGCAGACCAGGTGTAGCAGAGGTGTAGTAGGTATTTAATGTGTAAATCCTGATCAAGTTTGTGAACAGTCTATTTGGCACTGGAAAGTTGGCATTAAAAGTCTGGGAAGATGAGGGAGAGTGAGATCTACAGGTGGCAGTAATACAACATACTGGATGCCAAATAAGAGCAAGGAGACGTTTGTACAGTAGGTGATTTGACTCAGATGATGTCACAGAAAGAATTGACCAAGAACCGTCAATAATTTCAATTTGGGATAATTCAGGTGGCTATCAGGAACAAGTCAGTAATGTGGGAAAGGGAAAACTCAAAGAAGTTGATTATTTTCCTATAACATTATAGAAAATTAATCAACACCTCTTGACAAATCACTCTTGTTAAGATCCTGGTCTGAGCAGAACCGGATCTGTAGCTCATGCCATTGGGAATTCCGGGAATCATCCCTGCTGTACAGATGGTCTCTCTCTCTCTCTCTCTCTCTCACACACACACACACACACACACACACACACACCCTGAGATTATAAATAATTAAAATCGAAGAACAGAGTGTACTGAATGTGTGTAACAGAATGTTCAGTGGGGGATGATTGTGAATATAAGTGAAAGGATGATCAAAGGTCAGGCTTTATGAATTCTTAGGTACTCTAATGGATTCCAGTGTAGAAGGGAAGGGTGCCAATACTTTGTACAGGGAAGCATAGAGGTTAGAATCATTAAACCTTTATGGACGGTGTAGTGGAAGGGGCAGGCATGAACCAGTGCAGAAACTAAATCTAGGCATCAGGATTCATCTGTACAGAAAGACATGAAATGGGAGAGCGAGCATGACTCTGAATGTCTGTCTCTCTCTCTCTCTCTCGTTCTTCGTACAGTGATTTTCATAAACTGGGTCCAGGATTACTGGTGTGCTGAAAAGTGGTGAAGGAAAGTGTGACTGGCTGTCGCCCATATCGTCTCACACCATCCCATAAACACACCAGTGTGAGTCTGGCACCGTCACACACTCCTCAAAGTCCGGAACGTTTCATGTTGTGTGTCGTGGAGCGATGAGATTTAGATTTTATGCAACTATTTCTACAAAATTGACTTTTTTTTTATCGTTGAATTCTGGATTCTGATTGATCATAAGGTGTTAAAGTATTTCCTTAACAAGATAAAAGATGAGCTTAAAAGAAATCTCAGGTATATGATACTGTATATTAATCTGCTTGTTTGTTTCTATAGTAACATCCCATAGCACCACATGAACAGATTAAATATACAGTGCATCCGGAAATAATTCACTTTCCACATTTTGTTATGTCACAGCCTTATTCTAAAATGGATTAAATTCATTAAATTCATTTTTTTCCTCAGAATTCTACACACAACACCCCATAATGACAACATGAAAAAAGTTTACTTGAGATTTTTGCAAATTTATTAAAAATAAAAAAGTATTCACAGCCTTTGCCATGAAGCTCAAAATTGAGCTCAGATCTGATCATCCTTGAGATGTTTCTGCAGCTTAATTGGAGTCCACCTGTGGTACATTCAGTTGATTGGACATGATTTGGAAAGGCACACACCTGTCTATATAAGGTCCCACAATTGACAGTTCATGTCTCGAGGCAAATCTGGGGAAGGTTACAGAAAAATTTCTGCTGCTTTGAAGGTCCCAATAAGCATAGTGGCCTCCATCATCCGTAAGTGGAAGAAGTTCCAAACCACCAGGACTCTTCCTAGAGCTGGCCGGCCATCTAAACTGAGCGATCGCGGGAGAAGGTCCTTAGTCAGGGAGGTGACCAAGAACCTGATGGTCACTCTGTCAGAGCTCCAGAGGTCCTCTGTGGAGAGAGGAGAACCTTCCGGAAGGACAACCATCTCTGCAGCTTCCAGATGGAAGCCACTCCTTAGTAAAAGTCACATGGCAGCCCGCCTGAAATTTGCCAAAAGGCACCTGAAGGACTCTCAGACCATGAGAAGCAAAATTCTCAGGTCTGATGAGGCTCTCTGGCCCTCTGGACCTGAGGACCTCTGGAGCTCTGACAGAGTGACCATCGGGTTCTTGGTCACCTCCCTGACTAAGGCCCTTCTAAGGAGAAAGTGATGCACTGTACATGAGCAACTGTTGATAAGGTGAAGTTTTATGTAGTTTATTGAACATTAATGGAAGAAAGGAAGGAGTTTCTGTCTCGTAAGCTTTTATGGTCTCATGAACTCCTAAGAAAGAGTGTCTGCAGGAACGATTGTTTATAGCTGCTACAACATAAGTGAGAACAGGAACTAATGACCTAGTGTATAACATAAAAAGCATTCCTCTTGGTTCTTTAATTGTTGGAAAACGGCTGTGGTGCATGAATAATTAAAAAAAAAAAAAAAAGACCTCACTCTTTGTGTTTCCTAGAAGGTTCTTTGTATGGTCAAGCGTTCTATACTGCTCAATGTTGAACCTTTACTGATGGTCAAAATGAACAAACAGCCTTCAAGATCCAGAAGACTGTAGAGAAGAGATGAACCCATCATGCATAGTGTCCACTGTACTCACTGTCCACTGTAGAGTCCTCTGGAGACAATGTTATGATCTGGGGTTTCTTCATTTGCTCAGGTCTAGATTCAGCAACGTTATGTGGCAATAAAATGAAGTCAGCTGACCACCGGAATGTACTGAATCACCAAGTTATATCACATCTATGGAGTTTCTCTTCCCTGATGGTACGCACCATTTTCTGACCCGGGACTCAGATTGTGACATAATGGTTCCGGAAGACTTCGTCTCGAACACCACGTTGCACACCGTAATCAAAGCAAAGGTGAAAGTCAAATGAACTATTAGCGTGCGACTTGTTTTTGGCCAGGCGGTGTAGAATGTATATGTAAGTACTGTACTGTCGTTATACGACTAGCAGTGTTTTGTATAGGAGAGATGTAAGATATAAGATGTGTCTTGAGCAGGAAGCTGCTGCATCTGCTACATCCTGTTCTTTGATCAAAGATTTCTAAATCTTATTATACTCTTATAAAACCACAGACGTATATGCGGTCACACCTTACCTGAAGGAATGTCACGTGGCAGACAATTTTTTATTAAGTCTTTTATATACAGTACATAGTCAGCTAAAAAATATACACACTGCAGGAAAAGCTTGTATAACTATTTTAATACTAAAGTTATTGCTATACATGATATATATATGATATTATGTTATTTCATAGGTTTGAAATCCCCAGTATTGTTGTAGAATGTAAAAACTAAATCACTAAACAAAAGCAAAATTTGCAAGTGATTTTGTATTGTTACAGATCTGAACGGAATGTAGCTGATTTTTATGTTTAAATTCTGCATCAGATTTTTATATTTTTTATATAACAAAATGTTTCACCAGACAAAATTTTTCCAGGATACTTTAATGCAGCGTTACAGTTTTGATTGCAGTTTGTTATTGAACACGTCTCAGAGAACATATCGTTTATCACAGAAAAAGTATTGCGATATAATATTACTTATCATATCGCTCAGCACTTAACTAGTTGGTGTTATAGAGAACTGTGTGGTTGAAACTGCAATTATAAAAATGCAAACTATTTTCAGCTTCAAGTAAATTTATAAAAAGAATTTAAAAAAAAAATGCAGTTCCTGAGGCTCCAGTAAACTTGAATGGATGAAACGAACAGATTAACGATTATTAAACATGGCACGAGGATCACGTGTTCATCAGAGGATGTGTGAGGATGATGGGACGTTTCACCCTGTTGGACCCAAACGTCCTCCTTCGTTTAAGGGAACAAAAGAAAGCGTCCAGCCAAGCATGAGGCATATGACGCCCTGATCCTCTAACAATAGCGGATTGTGTGAAGCGGTTTTTCTTTCATGCCCGGCGTGAGGCGTCAGACTCACGGTCTGCTTAGCATCAAAAGGCGTACTAAACTTCCCATGTGATGTTATTAAAAGAAAGAAAAAAAAAGGACACACTTGACACTTTCTTCACTTAAAGGAAGAGTCTGGTGAAAAAAAAAAATGCACATAGCACTCCTCAACCACTAACCTCAGAAATTAATCTAGTCCTTCCAGTTATTATTTTCAATAAAATAGCTAAAAAGTCATGGAAGCCTTATTTGGATGGGATTAGTTTTACATCAAGAGGTGCATGAGGTAATTATCACCGGAGTATCTCTGGGATTTTAGTCTTTCCTGAATCATGTGACCTACAGAACTACTGATCAGCTTGTACAATCAGTTTGAATTAAAATCAGGTGTGTGTGTTTGTATGTAGTACACATAAGACAATCATAATTACTCCAGAAGTTATCCCGCCGCCGATTATAAAACTAATCCCGTCCAAATAACAGTACTCGAATCACCAGCGATCTTTTCCGTAAATTTTTTTTTCCCGCCCGAAACTTTATATACATTCTTCAAATTGCATTAATACGCTACATCACTTTTTGCAAAAAATTATTCTGCACAACTATCATTTCTTTTTCAGTCTGTATTTCCACCAGACTTCTCCTTTAAAGCTACAATTTCTGCTTTGAGGTTAACAGTTAACGTTTGGAACATGAAAACAAAAATTACAATTTAAATTTCATTCGAGTTTGTCATGCAGTAAACCATTGGCATGGTATTATTAGTTAGTGTCATGTTTAACGTGTTTAAAAGGATAGTTCAGTAAAAAAAAAAAAAAAAATGACACAATCTTCCCCTTTACACCAAATGTATTCAATCAGTCAAGACGTGTTTGGTCTTCGTGTGTGTGTGTCTTTTGTGAGTTGCACTGGAGCCACGAAGGTAATGTAGATAACTCACAATGGAAAGTCTGATTGGATTTTCAGTGGTGGCTTCTTAAGCCCCACCCATTTATTTTAAAGGTGGAAACTTGTTAAAACTCTGAAATGATGAAATGTGGATGAAATATATGTTTTAATACTGTACAGAACAATGTACTGGATTAAATCTGAATCAGATGTGAACTAAATTAGTGGTGAATCAAACTGAGGTGTGTCGTACAGTGTGATGTATTTGTATGAAATTCGAACCCATAGTTAATACGGATTAGGATTTGAGACATATATATGAATAACTGTCTCAGACTTTCAATAAGAGTTTCCTGCATTAGCCTCAGAGACTGGACATGAACCTCACACGCCAAACATGTCTCGGCTGATCGACTACACTCGGCGCAAGACGTACGCCGCCTAAATGTTGCTTTCTGCATTTTTCCCTCTCTCTCTCTCTCTCTCTCTCTCTCTCTACATATCTACAAAGACCATAAAGCACCACCCGAGTCCTCCCACCAGGAACATGGTGATGTGCATGCTGTGGATGAAGATCTCGTTCAGGACGCCGAAGTCCAGCCGGCGATGTCCCAGCAGCAGCAGGATGACTGAGAGTTTGTACTGGAGTCGCAGGAGGATTCGCGCGCACACGTACTCGACACACAGCAGCGTCGCGAGCACCAGCCACAGCAGCGACGTGAACAGGCTGCAGCCGAAGTAGAGGAGGAAGCGCACGAAGCCGTAGGTCAAGCGCGACTTCAGGTACAGGTCGAAGTTGCTGTAGTTTGTGCGCAGCAGTTGGGAGGTGCGTGCCGGGACGCAGGCAGAGTGCATGCACGTGCTGTGGGGGCCGTGGAAGGAGCGCGCCCGCCTCGGGATGGGGATCACGGGCATGAGTGGGCCTCAGGACTCGGTCGACGCCTCGTGGGTCCGTGACATGGCGGTGAGATGGGACATGGCGTGAGGTTTGACGTGTTGTCTCCAGGTACAGGACGAACTGTTGGCGCTCTCATGTCCGCTCTATGACGTCCTCGGTCGCTTCCATTTCCGATTCAACTTTACGGAAGAATTCTGCGTAAACAGACGTGAGACAATTCAGAGACAAATAAACTAATTTTACTAAAAGTTTACACAAACATGTCGCTCCTGGTGTGTGCAAGTGTGGAAAAAAAAGCGAGTTTACAAATTTTTTATTTTGTGTGTTTTTTAAATTTTTTTTGCATTTTGTGCAAGATTTAGTGAAGACATACAGTAGCACCACGGTGCCAAAGATGTTATCAAAAACGGTAGCAAGAAGAAAAAGGGAGCTGCTTCCAGTTTGGTTTTCACATGTCTTTTCTAAATGTTTTGATTGTTTTTATATGCAAAAATATGATTATATTGTTGGAAATTAGTAATATTTTTGGGTGGCTGGAACTAATTATCTGTATTTACATTATTTCCCATGGACAAACGTGTTTCAGCTTGAGAACTCGCCTCCGGAACGGATTACATTTGTATGCCGAGGTACCGTTGTATTGGAATACTAACGAATCATGATTTTATTGTTGACTGAGCGGAAATTTTACTCTAAATATAAATATAAAAAAATATCTCTAATTTTTCTCCCTCCAAGAATTTCAATGGCAATAAAGTATTAAAATAAAAACATTTTAAATATTATAATGATGATTTTACAATTATAACTAATTCTTTACTACTATAATTATTGGGATTGTGTAATGAAATAACAGGCTTTGGACTGTTTTGCCTCAGGGCAACTATATTTTATTCCCACAGTAATTACTACACAATTATTGTTAGTGAGCTATAAAATAAAAACATGACTTACCGCACAGTAATTTTACTACATGTTAAATATGCCTAAAATTAAACGAGTTTTAATTTTATTCTTTGGAAATGCATGAATTTTTTACTAATAATTAGAAAAATAACCCGTCTAGTTCTTTGTGCTAGTCACCATGCTAACAGATCCGCCTCGGTGTCGCTACGGAGCAGCGCCTGGGATACATCTCGAGCTAATCAGGGCACGAGGAAAGACACCGCTAGCCAATCACAAGCTAAGACTTGACAGCAGCTCGGCCAATCACAGCGCAGGAGGCGGGATCTGTAGGAATACGAGCTAGCTAGCTAATGCTAAGGGAGGCTGAAGCTTTAGTGAGAAACACATACACGTACCTGATAACAAGAAAAAATGCAACACTACAGCAGATATCCGATAATACTATGTCACTATATATATTTTAAAAGAATTGAATTATCAAACAAAAAAAGCGGACGTTTACACGATAACAGGAAAGCTGAAGGCTAGCTTACTAGCGGTTTGACAAGTGGAGCGAAATACGTCTTGTCGTAAAACGTGTGAATGGCAGGTTGTCATGGCAACTGAGAAAACGGTTTAAAGGCGCAGAGGCTCCAGGCTCAGTGTCTGTTCTCCATTATATAATCGATAAAAAGGAAAATAATGCATACATGACGAATAAAACATCTTTATTAGGAATCATGAACAGACTACAAGGGCTTCGTATTTAAAAATTATAAAAAAAAATATTTTAAAATTGCAATTATAATATATTGATTGTGTTGTTATACAGATTTAAAGTGCCTCAAATAAATATTTATCTTCATCGCTGTGAAAAGGCTTAATTAGTTTGCAAGTTATATGATTAATTGCTATTAAAGTTTACGAGGTGGTATAAAAAAGTTTAGAGATTCGCGTACCACAGATCTGGTTTCGTCCTCGGCCAAGCTGCGGACCAGCCACGCCTTTTTTGGTTGTGCAGAATACAGGCACATCCACTGTAAAGACTGTTGCTTCGTCTCAGGGTTGTACATGTACACCTAAGTTTTGTCACCGGTAATGATCCTCTACATGAAGGACATCCACATCCATGCTGACCGAGTTCTAGGCAGACTTTGAGGAGACGTTCCTTCTGCTCCTGGGTCAGCATCCCGGGGATGAACTTGGCAGCAACACGGCGCACGTTTAAATCACACGAGAGGATGTCACACTGACAACGGCAGCAATGTTGTTAATTGTTCTCCGATGATCACCATGAACAAGTTGCTGAGTGGTTTTGACATAAGTTTCGAGGTCATTGAAGGTCTTCCTGATCTCTCGTCATCTTCTAGTGATGTTCTTCTGCTCTTGATGTGTGCGTGCCACTCAAAATAAGTTTGAACGATGATGAAATAGCAGATGTGATAATGCACATGATCAGAATAGCAACAGTTGCATAGCTCCTGATGTACACAGGAAGATGTCTTTTGACACACTGACTTATGAAGGTCGGTGCTCCTTGTGACTGTGTGTGGAGCCTTGTGCTGCCATCTGTTGGTGTTTTACAAAATTAGTACCTACATTTTTACAAAATATCCGAAACTTTTACTATTCCACAGAAAGAAATAACCAGATCCAAATAAAAAAATAAAATAAGATCCAACTGCGGTTCCACTGAGATGAAGAATTTCACTGAAAGTTAAAGAAGCATGGAAGTTATTAGTTAGAGAAGAGCCAAGACACAGTAACAGTAATTCTCAACACGGTGCTACCGCCAGCATGCTTTACTGCGTAGACAGTTTTCTCAGAGTCTTGAGCAGTGTAGGCTAAATTTCAGATTAAATATTAAGTGTAAAGCAGAAAAACATTCATGCAGACCTAAGAGGATTTTGCAAAGGCCTTTGCAAAATAAGTATACCCGGAAACCTTGCTATAAAATGTTCACAAACCTAGCACCAGACTCATAAATCTGACTCCAGTATGCATCTCCACAGTTGCATTTGTGTCCTTGCAAACTTCCTTTCACCTCCATCTCACTTTCCCTGCATGTCAAGCTCCAGATTTATGGCAAGGCTTCATGATTGCATCCGACACAAGGCAAACCTCAGTTCTATCCATCATAAACAGAGAGGTTTTTTATTATTATTTTAAAGCCTTCATTATGAGCGGTAATGATCACTGTGCTCAGGATTTAAAGATATATTATGCAAAATCAGAGAAACAAACCTCATTATAATTAATCAAGCATGCATCAAGCCGTCATGGAGGTAAATAAATTCTCCCAGCTAACACACTTGAGGATTAAGATTGCTTCTGCTAATTTAATCAGCGGTGTAATAATTTGTGCTCGAGACAGCGCTGACAGAGAAACCGAACGCAACTATTAATTGTGTTGCGTTCCTTGTTTACTTTCATTGCCAGGAAACGTCTGGGGAAAATGGCCGCTCATCTTCAGGTTGCTGGTATTGTTAGACTTTATTGAGCAACTTTTACATTATTTAAATGAATTAAGTTTAATCCAACTTAACATTATGTCTCTGAATATATTTAAGGCACAAAGGTGATTAAAAAAACAAAGACACAACAAAGACAAAATGAGCTTTAATCTTCTGGCAAGTGCGAAATTCAGTGTTGGTGTTTCCACTGAACCATCTGAGGAATTAAAGAGTTCATGAGGTTCGATATGAAGAATAACACAGTGATGTCATTCTGCCAAAGTGCATTTGATTTGGTAAAAGGAACCAAACGATCAGTGTCGGTGTTAGGCAGTGGGGTAGAACCTATTCTACATGATGGACCTGAAGTGTCTACCAGAGCGCAGCAGGTCAAACAGATGGTGTCCGGGGTGGGATGGATACTTTCACTATACAGGTTTCTCTACTGAGGCAGCAAGAGCTGAACAAGTTCTCCAAGAAGTACCACGAGCATCTGATGATGTACCAAATGTTGTTGATGACCCTCTAAAGCGTTCTTGTGTGTGGAGCCGAGCAGCTAATGTACCATGCAGAGATAAAGTACGTCAAGATGGCCAGTGGGAGTAGGACACAGGCAGCTTCTCCTGCGAGATGTTTCTCCTGAGAATCCTCCGGAAGTAGAGTCACTGCTGTCTCAGTTTGACTAATGCTCCAGGAGATGATCACTAGTGATGTGCACACTCAGGAACCTGAAAGCAGACACCCTTTCCATGAAGTCGTTACACCGCTGGTGCACATACAGGGGAAACTTGTAGCAGTGGAAATGTCACCCAAAAGTCTGGAGATCCAAGAAAGGTTTCTCCTCCTTTGTTCCTGTAGAAATTTGCCTACAGTTCCTGGGTCCTCCTTTAGGGAACACAAAATTGGCATAATGTAGTGGACTAAAGGTTTGGAATTTTTGGCATTCTGGAAAGGTTTCTCTGACTTCCCTATTTACCAAGAATTATTCATTCATTCTCTATAGTGCTTATCCTGTACAGGAGCCTGGACCCTATCCCAGAAGACTTTTGGCACAAGGCGGGGTGCACCCTGGACAGGATGCCAATCCATCACATGGTGTACACACACCAAGTAGCCTAATCTGCATGTCTTTGGGAGGAATCCAGAGTACCTGGAGGAAACCCACCATGCACGTGGAGAACATGCAAACTCCATGCACACAGACCCGACGCGGGAATCGAACCCTGACCATAGAGGTGCAATTCATATTTACTGATTTAGTTGACCTTTAGACCTTATTAGGAACATTCTGGATTCCTAATAAGGTCCCGTTAAAGGTTCCTCTGTTTGATATGTTTCTAAAGTTTCTTACTTCCTGGAAAAAAAGTTCCCAAACTGTTGAAAGTAAAAATGCAGACTGTGTGCCTGAGTCCGTAGCAAAGAAGTTTCTAAGTTCGTAAGCTAAATCGAAGAAAATGCCTTGGTAAAAATGTTTAGAAGAACTTCCTTCCTCCATTTTCACCAACCACAAAGTGAAATTTTAGCTATTCTTAAAATGGCGGCTGTGTGTTCATCGTGTGTGTGTGTAATGAAGGGGCAACAAACATTGCTGTTGGAACAGGACAGACTTTTAGAGTGGGTGAACTTCATCCAGATGACCACTAGAGGGCAGAATGACTCTGCCCTTAAGGAGAGTTGGTTACAGGTTGCTGCATTTTAAAATCTCTGGTCAAAAACTGAATGTTAATGAAACCAGAATTGAAGAAGTATTTAAGTCACAGCAGAGTTATACTTCACACTGACCAGAGCATCAACTGACACCAAGTATGTGGCAGAAGAAGGACTCTAGTCGTGTGTGTAGGTATACTGGCCTTTAATAAAAAAAATTTAGGATGAGAAAGAAGAGCTTAAAGTTATGATTGTCCAATCAAAACGCCCGTATGTCATGTGACATTGTGTCAAAATGGCAAAAGGAACAGCAAAAAGTGTTTGAGTGGCTTCATGTATTAAAATACCAAGTCCTGCCATTTAGTGAAAGGTGACATTTTATGGATTAAGTGCTTATGTTGTATGCAAATCTTCAGTTAGCTTTTCACGTCTGATCTAAGGTCAGATACATAGAGTTAAATCCAAAAGGTTCATTTTAGAATTGATGTTTAAAAAATTTTTTTAATATTAATTTGTCATCACATGATTCACCCTTCATTATTTCTTTATTTTAAGTTGATTCTTTTTCAAGATTTATTTATTTTTATGTACTTTTTGTCCACCATATAATTCATTTATTTTACATATTTGAGAAATTTTCCTTATATTTTCTTTATGTGCTGTAAAAAAAAAAAAAAGATTTATTCATTATTACTTTATTTCACAATGTGTTAATTTTAATAATTTATAAATTTTTCAAAATTGATGGTTTTTCTCTTTTCCCACTTGATTAATTATTTTACCTTAAAAAAAAAAGTTTTTTTGTTTTGCAAATCATGTGTTTCAGGACACATTGTGCTGACACTCTTTCTCACATACTCACATGACGAACATAAAAATATAACCACAAGTCAATGGTATTTGCCTCTTTGTACAAGAGAGACCATTTTGTTGCTTTAAATGCCACTTTTACACTAACTACAGTATGCACAAACTTTTGCACTCAGCCCGCTCTTCAGTTCAGCTGTATAAATAAAATATATCTCATGTCCATCCACAATGCCGTGATGGTGCTGAGGCACTAAAACAGCCCCGGTGTTTGGGCCGAAGCCTGATTGGAGGTTTGAAACCCAGCCAAAGGGGTCCATGGCCATTTACAAACGTCGCTCCTCTCGGACAGATGCAATCCTTCAGGGGTCAGAGAACACAAGATTAAGCTGCAAGATGTCCAGATCCTCTTAGCAAAACCCCAAATCCACTGGGGGAAGATCAATTAATTCATTAACTAAGTAGAGGTCAGAGCCAATACCTGATGAGAGACAAATTAAATCAATTATGAGCGGCTAATAAGAAGAGAGGGGGGTTTAATGAAAGGCCGTTTAATTAAGGCGGTGATGAGGAGCTGGAATTAAAGCCTGGTTTAATGACCTCCCTAAAGACCTGTGAAACACACACGCCATGCAAAGCTGCAAAAATATAACACACAAGCCATAAATATGTCTCTCTCTTTCACACACACACACACACACACACACACACACACACACACACACACACACACACACACACACACACA
>JAQQZT010000017.1:1317571-1328232 GCA_030068275.1 Clarias platycephalus
AAAGTAGATCAGATAAAGATGAAGTTTTGTCTTAAAACGACTCCAGCGTGTTAAAATTCACTTATACCACTTCAGCGTAAGTGGAAATATGAAGTTTCATTAAATTTCAGCCAGTTTTGCGTGATGCTGTGACAAAAATCTTGGCAGACAGACAGACGGACAGACAGAATTTTTTTTCAGGTTTCAGGTCCTTCAGTGTATGAAACGTAAATATATCATTGCAAGGCCGAGTTCTGACCACATGTACAGACAAAAACTTCCTGTTTCCATCAAAAAAAAAAAAAAAAAAATAGAAACATTGTTATCCAAAATGGATATAGTGGATATAATTGCCTCTATAACGGATTAAACTAGAAAACAACAAGGAACACACATGCACATGTACAGAGTCTAATAAACATTTTTATTAGACCATTTTATAAAAGAAAATTATGCTAAGCTTCTTACATCTTTGTATTCAACACGTTATAGAATAAAATGTAATAAGGACAAAACAAGGACCAGATTTACTGAAAATATTGATCATATTACAATTCTGGTTCTCACCAGCAGGTGTCACCAAACCGTCTTGTCTATTCACCGCACATGAGATTTGTCATATCTAATTTTAGAAGTACGATAAACCCGTGATAAAGATATTGAGCATATGGAATGCGTAATACGCTGAAGCGCAGACTGAGAATAAGATTCGTACATGATTTAGATTTTGTTTTTATTATTATTAGAACGTTATATTATTAGACCCCGCGCACTGATTCATGCTCTGAGACGCGGAAGATTTTATTGTCGATGCTCAACATTTGTCTTTGGTTCACTCTGCAGTTAATAAAGTGTGTAAGTGAAAATAATGACATCGTTCCTGAGAACTCGATCAAGGTCGAGTCAAAGCATGAGTCATAACGAAGCACCAACCCCCAGACCTGCGGGTAGAGACCCATTTACACACACACCAGGCCCGACACCACCGGCACTGCAGCTAGAACCATGCTAAAACACACACACACACACACACTCACACACACACATTTTACTGCCCGCCCATAAAAGTGTTTTATAACATATCTTGTAATGCAGTGCATTAAGGTTGCCTGTTGTTGTTTTGTTCAAGGTCACATCATCTCTCTCTCTCTCTCTCTCTCTCTCTCTCTCTCTCTCTCTCTCTGTTCTCTCTGTTCTCTCTAAGAATGCTTTTAGTTCTCCAACGTTCTCCACCAGTGATGTCCTGGAGATCACATTCATCAGCAAGAACTAGAGAACAAGACAACAGTTAAGACAATTAAATCAGTGCCATTTTCTAAATCCTAATTTCACATATCCAGCATTTACTCAGTTCATCCTCATACATGGGTTCTTTAAGGGTTCTTTAGATAGTTAAAGGCTCCACTGATCAACTTATCTTTTCTAAGAGTATCATAAGAGACAGTACGTCTCCACTCTTAGAAATATAAAACTTTTAGGTTCTCCAAAGGTTCTTCATATAATTAAAGCTTAGAAAGGTTCTACATGAAACTCCAGCCTAATAGCACCAAGTAATCAACCTTTAATGAGTTAAATGTGTAAACAGACATCAGTTCTAGAAAATACGTGACTACCCTTAGGGAAAAAATGGCAGCCACTCCTATCCCGAGAGTGTACAGGGTCACCCTGGAGGCACACATACGCTATGTCACACACTATGGGCAATGTGAGAACAACAACTAGCCTAATCTGGATGTTTTTGGGAGGACTGTGGGTGGAAACCAGAGTACCCAGAGGAAACCCATTAAGCACAGGGAGAACATGCAAACTTCATGCACACAGACCTGAGACAGGAATCGAACCTGGACCCTGGCGGTGTGAGGCCACAGTGCTAACCACTAAAGCACCGCGCCACCTCCATTGTGTTCTTCTTCTGGAAAACAGGCCCCTAAAGGTTGCATTTTACAGTTATGTTTAGAATCATAAACCTCATTTCTACAACATCTGGAATATTTCTAGTTTCCAAACATATTTATTTAGCAAATGATGTTGGAATAAGCTTTAAGAGATTGTCGTAGGACATTACAGGAACATTATCTTTGAGATGTTGTGATCTAATCTTCCATCTGCTGCTTACAGTATCCGTGTCGCTGGCTAAACTGCCTAGCTAATCTATTTTTGCGCATTCATGTTTTCAGCTAGCACTAGTTAAGATCAGCCTTACAGTCAAACTCTTTTAGCTTTAACTGAAAAGATACAAGTACGATCACTAGAGTACATTTTTAGAACATTGCGACAACTTATATAATTTTTTTTAAATATGTACAGTAGTAGCCTCGTCCCTGTTTGGCTGCTTAGCAATGTTGCTAGTTACACTATAGGTTTGTGAGTGATGCTAACACATTTATATTAAGAACTTAATTAAAATATGCCATCGGCTTTTGTATGGTGTTAACTTCAGCTTTTTAAATGCGAAGGAAAAAAAAACATGTCCAGACATTCAGAGTGAGAAAGTGTGAACGTTAGCAAACATGCCTTTGAGTTTCATCGCGGCGATCTGTGCATGCAAATGAACCGTTTGCATCCAAATGAAGCAAAGGCGAAAGTTCATGTGGATTTATAGCTCACATTGTGTGCCGTGATGAAGGCCTGCAGACGTGCGTCTTCCTCCGTGTTTCACACTGTCCTCATTTCTTTAACACGCCTGAAAATGTAAATCCGTATGCATACGTGCATTAAGGACAATGTCCACTCTTTATATGAATTTTTATTTAAAACTTCTGCCATAACTCTGAGACACACAAAGGAGAATGTATATGCATATGTATAGTCATGTTTATATGACTCCGGTAATTTCATTACGTAAAAAGGTTGTGTGTTGAGTGCTGGGATGAGACACAGAGGAAAAGAAGGTGTGTGTGTGTGTGCGTATGCGTGTGTGTGTCTTTGACAGAGACATAAGCAGGGGGCATCCTCTGTCAAAGGCACACATTCACACACTTAGCATGTAACGCATTAAATAAACAGGAGAGGCTCTCATCCACACGTTCAGCAGCTCGGCTTTAACGCGCTTCACTTATGCACAGGGAGACCAAGCAATCTCAATAATTATAATATTTTAAAGAAAAGGTGAAGTCGAGGGGATTTGAGACACTCCTCTGCTCTCTGAGCAAAAACACACACGCACACACACACACACACACACACACACACACGCACAAACACACACACTAAATACATATACTGTACATTTTATAATAATCACATATAATAATAAATAAATAAATATTTTCACTATACAGTATTTAAATGTAACATATCTTTTTCATCGTTATTTTTTTTATTCTTTGCTATGTGTGTGAACCCTACAAATACACATATCGCACCTAAAAATATTGGCACCCTACATTGAAACATATGCTTAAATCAATATAAAAAACGTATGTGTGCAATGAGTTACACAACAGATATATTAAACACAAAGAAGTACAGAATTATATTGCAGGTATAATGATTAGAACGCTATATTAATGTTTTCTTAGATAGTTTCAAAACTATTGGAACCACTACGCTTAGATGTCAGTAACACTTTAAATATCTTGAGCCCTGGTACAAAAAAAATTATATTTTTAGGTTTGCTCATATGCAGTAGACATTGTTATTATATATATATATAATTATGGATATCATGGATGGAGAGAAAATGATATAAAAAAAATGGGAATTTACACAAAATTCAAATCTGAAACAAAAATTTAGCAATTCTTCAGTAGTAAAAAAAATAGATCTGACTTTTTTTTTTTTAACTTAATCCTATTTTTTTTTAACTGCACTTGAATCACTTACATGGTAATTAATAAAGGAAAATGTCAGGTTGTCAGCAATTATAATAATAAAAAAACCTAAGCTAATAAATAATTAGAATAATAAGAATAATAATACAGTATTTGTATCTAGTATCTGACTTTGTTTGTTTTTTTACTTTTACTTTGCATAAGACAAACACCTTTAATTAATGGATTTGTTTTTATTATTTGTCACTCTGAATCAGAAAATATTTCTCAAAAATAAATAACTAAATGATTTTATAAATAGATTTAAACTATTTTTTTTTCACCTGGTGGCTAATTTCTTTTCTTTCTTTCATTTGAAGAGCCTAATTCTTAAAAGAAAAATCACCAGATATGAAAGTAAATTAATGTTTTATTATTTTATGCTCATCATTTCCTCTGATGTAGAAGCTCTTGTCTTCACTAAGCCTCTCCTCTCTCCCCGGGGTTTTCTCCTTTTTACCTTTTGGTGTATCTGATAGAGCATCATCATGTTGTTGTTTTTTTTGCCTCTATTAAGAAATGAGTCTGCTTTGTGCTCGGAGCCTGTGGATGAACATAAAGCTGATTTCCTCCTGGCTGCTCACTGAGCGAGAGCTTTTCTCCAGCGTGGCCTTTTGAACTTGGACTCGTCCCTCGAGACCAGGCTTTGAACTGCTCGGCTGCGGGGACATCAAAACGCTCTCAGCCGGGATGAGCAAATAATATAAAACAGCGACTAAATAAATAAATAAATAAATAAATACAAACAACAAACAGTAGATGTTGACGTAGCAATGGAGCTGCTTGTAAAAAGCGTGTAGGGAAATATTTATTCTGAACAATAAGGCTCGGCTATATAACAATAAGGCTCGGCTTTGCTGTTGGCTTTGAGAAAGAAAGCGTATTATATGGAGATTAAGAGGTAGCACTTAAGCTTCTTCAAGTCTGAAGTAAAATCAGTGAAGGTTTTATAAACCTACAGCATGCATTGTGCATTGACCTGATCACGAGGAATAAGATTACTCAGCAAAAACATTTATTATTTATCAAAGCGAACAAATTATTAGTTCACAATGTACAGTAGTATTGTATTTCACACTGTATTATAGTTCTGAATAATTTGTTCTGGTAGAAAATGAATCGATTTGAAGGTTAAAGCGTGATTTTGCATTGTCTTTTGACGTGTTTATCGATACCTAACACAGATGACATACATTTACACACCTTAGCACGAGAAAATATCTTGAATCTAGTGAAATTTATCCAATTTTCTTACTTATTATAATAAGTAGTAAATTAACAATGAACCAAATCTAGGATATTTAAGCCTATTTCATTTACAAAATTGTTAAGCATAAGTTTGTTCTATTGGACAGATAAATTTGGACAATAAATGAATTTATTGAAATGTATTGAAATAAATGTTTATATGCTTAGCAAAATCACAAGAAATTTACACTTGAAAAGTTTAGCAATATGTGTTTAGAAATTAAATAAAAATTGTAAAAAGAAATTGAAGATACATTTGCTTAGCTGCATGATACTGTATGCAAGAAGGTGAGGAGAATAAACCATGGAGGTGGTGGACAGTCCTGAGAAAATTATTAGATTTACTTTATATTTCCACTTATTCCACTTTAGAATATCAGCTCATTAACTTTCGGGTTCCGGGTCGAATCCCAAATAGCTACTGCGCTTCAGTCTATCCCTTGTTCCACACTCCAAGTAGTGCCCTTGATCAGGGGTTAGAGAAAGAGAGAATCGCTTGGTTACATGTTAGCCTTTGTATTAGCTACTGTAGCAGATTAGCAGCTAACTCAAGAGAGGAAGCACCACGTCAGTATACAGTATACTACTATGTACTACTGTATACACACACACACACACACACAACCTCCATTCTATTAATAAGCAGCCTGCCATATTCCATAATGTGGAAATCATGCTAGCCAGTATTGATCAACCAGGGTATCTTTTTGTGTGTGTGTGTGTGTGTGTGTGTGTGTGTGTGTGTCGAGGAGGGGTATGGTGAGGGCCACACGGCACAGACACTTCAGTCTATTGGATTGAGATTCCCTCGCTATTTAAGGGTCAGAGATCGGGACGCTGGAGCTACACACGCCTCTGTGATCAATATCACTGCTGCACTCATACCCTCTGTGTTTATTCACCATAAATTCAGCACACACACACACACAGACACACACACACTTACTCTCATCAGATAACAAGAGCTGAGCATCACCTGAGAGCGATGAGACGCTGGAGATCTTCAGTTAAAGGCATTGCTAGTTTGCTAGAATGGCTGCATCAGAGCAAAATCCTAACATTTAATAAACCAAACATACTTCTGAAAGTTCTGAACAAAAAACCGACAACAAGAACATTAAAAGAAATGTGGTTTGGAACTGCAGTATGTGCACCAGCAATAAGTCACGAAACCCTGGGTCATAAAAACGTTAATGACTATTACATGACTGTATGACGTATAAGTATTGAGATGGCGTTTTCTGTATGAGAGATGTTTGTGTAATGTTTATGGAAGGAGTCTCCAGTGTCAGAGGTAAAGCTGTAACTTTTCAACATCGAGCATTTTACCGTCTTAGTACCAACTGCATATTTATTTTTACTGATCTAACATTTCCTCAACATTCTACTATATATTTAATTCAAATAAATTCAGCTTTATTTGTATACCGCTTTGAATGGTTATTGTCACAAAACAGCTTTACACGATCAAATGAAAATTATGGAAATGCGTATGGATCAAAATGATCAGGATGTTCCTGATGAACAAGTCGAACGCAACGGTGGCAAAGAAAAACTCGCTGAGATGGAAATAGGGCGAAACCTTGAGAGGAACCAGACTCAACAGGGAACCCATCCTCATCCACACCTCCATTTAAGGTAACTACAGTACAAACAGATGAAAAATAAAAACATGATGCTTTTTTTTTTTTTTTTTTTTACATTAACGTTGTCTCATTAAATTTTTATAGTAAGTGGAGGTGGAAACCTTAGCGTTGAGTATTTTCTTTCTTACGCACATCCTTCATTTTGCGAATCCTGTTTCAATAAATTTGAATATTCAATAATGTAGTGGTATCTACTGTACATATGATCACAAATTTCCACCTTAAGAACTGAATTTTGCAACACATTTGCCTTGGCATATGAAACATTTTCAGCATACGAGCTACTACACCGAGCCGAACTGAGCACTGGCTTGCGCCTACATTGCGCGCACATCTGGGAGCCTTACAAAGCTTAGTTGTATCAACGCGTCATGTTTGTGTCATATTTGCGCATGCGTGAAAGCCAAGCAAAGTGATTTGCAATATATATATATTTTTTGCATTTTGTGCAAAGATTTAGTTAAGACATAGCACCATGGGTCACAAGAATGTTATCATGAGCAGTATCAAGTAGAAATCCAAATTTAGTTATATTTAATGTCTATTTATTGTATATTTAACTTAATTTATTTAAATGTTTTGAGTGGTTTTAAATGCAAAAATATGATTATCATGTTGGAAATTGGTAATATTGGCATTATTTTTGGGCGGCTGGAATGGATTATCTGCATTTACATTATTTCTTCTGGGAAAATGTGTTTCACAATATGAAATTTCACTGTAAGAGCAAACTCGCCTCCAGAATGGATTAAATTAATATCCCGAGGTACCGCTGTAAGTATATAAAACGTTTAGGTATCGAACGTTCTTATATATGATATTTCTATTGCAAAAGAAATATTTTTGGAGATCTCCTGTACCACTATCCTTCACATAACCTTCACACTTCATTTGCATATGGGATCCAAACAACCTGCTCCATCACCACCTCACACACACACACACACACACACACACACACACACACACACACACACACACACATATATTCCTACGTGCCCTGATATAGGGGATGAGGTTTCAATGAACACAGAGGTCAGGGACGAGCAAACTCTCCAATCCACTCCGTTATTAGGGAAATAAATAACTCAGATCAGAACTGGACCCTGAACATCGAACTCTTACCTCTGCTGAAATTTATCTTTTTCCCCTTCATCTAAATCCATGCTTCTTTCTGTGTGTGTGTGTGTGTGTCCATTAGGACAATGAGATAGACGAGACCACTCTGCATATGCAATATACCATTTAACAGACATACACACACTCGCACACCTCCTCCATCAACCTCACCTTCTTACACATCCATATATGTATTAACATATTACTGTTTTACAACTGTATGTGTGTGTGTGTGTGTGTTGCTCATCACCAATTCTTTACAAATAATTTATTGTAGCGTATTGTAGCAGTTTGTTAAATTATACACTCTAGATAATAAAATAAATCCCACTAAACTGTTCCAAATATATACAGCTCAAAACAAAAGAAAGAAATACACTTAGTCCCAGTTTGACCTGAATGCCCTTCGTATATGTTTTCGTGGTTCAAGTCCACGTGTTCCCTTATTTTATTTATTTATTTATTAATTTTGTGCAGTATATATTTAGACAGTGTAGTGGGATTAATTTCCTCAAAGTATTTCCTCTTTGTTTGGAGAATATAGTTTAATAAATTGTACATGCTACAAAAATATTTTGCAAAGAACTTAATTAATTGAGCATTATAGTTTATTTCCTGTATATCGTATATTCTGTGTACTATAGTGCTAATAATCATTCATTCAGTTTATATACCGCTTTATCCTGAATATCGGGTCACAGGGAGCCTGGAGCCTATCCCAGGAGACTTTGGGCACAGGGGGGGTACATTATGGCTGGGGTGCCAATCCATTGCAGGGCACACACACACACACTGTACACACACACACACTACAGACCACTTAACCTATTCTACTGTGAGAGGGAACCAGAGTACCCGGAAAAAACCCACCAAGCACTGGGAGGTGCATTTATTTCAGACCCCTGGAGATGCGAGGCGACAATACACTTATATAATAATAATAATAATAATAATAATAATAATAATTTATTATTATTATTATTATTATTATTATATTGTCATAAAAAGCAAAGTGTTTGTACAATTATTTTTTAAACATACATATATTTTTTCCAAAATATTAATATAAATGTGAAGTAAAAAAAAAAAAGAATTATCGTCACATTCTTAATGTTTCTGTCTTCATTTGTTTATTTGTTAATCTATCTGTGTCTGTCTGTCTGTCTGTTTATTTATTTATTTAAACAGCACCAAAATATCCCCGGATCCCCTGGGGACACATGTGTAAAATCCCCGGCTGCATGATGAGATTGCTTTTACTGCAGTTATTAATCTTCAATAAATACACCTTGACCTGGGATTAGTGACACGGCCTCGAGCTTTCACGCAAGAATTACAGAGTGGGAAAATAAAAAATAAAAAGAGAACAGCCCCGATCATGAAAGGACATTTCTGTAATTCCCAGATAATGAAACATTCAAATTATTAGGCCTTTTCTATATTATAGAAAGATGCACCTCATGGTTTACGATTAAAATATTAACATTTACACAGCGTGGTTTAAAGGCTAATGATCTATTTAGACTGTAAAACATTTCAAACTAGAATGAACAAGTAAGACTTTAAATTGTGATTCTAAAGCAGTGGAGTGTTTACAGATTTAGTAATTTAGTTTTGAGCCTAATCCTTTAGAGGGATGTAGATACCTGCGTTAATATGTTCTCATAGGTTAACTACGTGCATTCATGTTCCTTAATGAGCATTATTAGTTAATGCAGACACCTATAGTGTAATATTAATAAATGTTAATAATCATGAAATAAATGAGAGGATTTTTTTGGGTCAGCACTTAATTAAAAAACCTGGTATTCTGGCGTCGGTGCAGAATGTTAACGACGTCCTGCTGTCTGATGAAACCGCTGCGAGACCTCGAGTGCAACCTGCCACCTGATTGATTTGTTGTCAGCCGAAAAGCAACACAGTCACAATTAATACAGAGCAAACGCTTACTGAACAAACACGACACAACAAAATTAAAAGGAAAAAAATAGAGGTAATGCAAATCAGAAAGACAGGATTAGCATGCAGTGTGCAGTGAGACGTGCAGCCGAAGCAACAAGCTGATGAAGTGATGCACAAAAACATGATGCACTTCTTTATTTGTAGCTTAGAAGAAAAGCAAGACAATTATCTAACAATTACCTAATGTTCATGTTAAGGTGGTGAGAGACATGTTCATCGTCATTCATGAGCAAACTTCACATTTCATCCTTTAATAATTCACTAATAACCCGTTATTAACCTGAAACTGTGGTAAAAACTGTTCCAATCATGTTAATGGTAATGCAAATGATTAGTAATCCCTGAAAATGTGAAACCTTTATTTATTTTTCCCCTAACATGTAAAGTTAATACTATAAAAAAAATCGAAGTTCATGGAAATTATTGTTTTAGACTTTTCTGTTTAATGTATGTGTGAAAGGTTGGGGATGTGTCACTAATTTATAGAAGATTAATAACAAACAAAAATTAATGATTTACAGCCTGTAGCCTGTACACTCCTCTTTTTATTGGCTGGACCTGTGTTTAATATCCATTACGAAATTAATACAGTGCTTAAATGTAGAACTGATTATAATAAACAAACAAACACACTTAAAAAAATATATATATATTTTATGTATAGATTTTACAAAAAATATCTACCCTTACATTCTGTATATTTTGTAGTTATTAATAGTTACTAAATTCAGTTTATTATATTTTTAACAAAATAAACAACTAATAAACAAACAAACACTTAGAATTATCTAAATAAACTGCTACTATAATTGTTAAGAATCTATCTTTCTATCTATCTATCTATCTATCTATCTATCTATCTATCTATCTATCTATCTATCTATCTATCTATCTA
>JAQQZT010000017.1:1332647-1346814 GCA_030068275.1 Clarias platycephalus
TATCTATCTATCTATCTATCTATCTGTCTGTCTGTCTGTCTGTCTGTCTGTCTGTCTGTCTGTCTGTCTGTCTGTCTATCTGTCTGTCTGTCTGTCTATCCTCCCTTGTCTCAGGCTTGTATCATTCCAAAATGGCCACCAGCCCGAGCCTGTACATTACCCCGCCGCCTTCCTAAGCAGCGTCCAGCTCATTAATCTCCCTCAGATCTCGCTTGTTATCAGTAGTTTAAAAGAGGTGTAGATTAAGCAGGAGTGTGTGTCGCTGCCGTCAGGAGATGGAGATTTTATTCCTTTGTTGTTGCTCTGTTCGGCGATGTTACACTAAATCACACGCTAAATCCATCGCTCGCCTGTTCGCCGCTCGTAATATAACTGTAACGCCTAAAAGCTACAGTGACGTCTGTCACAACATTTGCATATTTATTTACACTCAGGTCTAATTGAAATTTTACATCTGAGCCATCAGCACTCACCCTCTCTCTCTCTCTCTCTCTCTCTCACACACACACACACACACACACACACACACACAGACACACACACACTTTTATCCTTTTTATTCTTAATGATCTTCTTTCCCCCTCCTCCCCCTGTCACACACACACCAGAGGATGTTATTCATTAACGGCGTGTGTTAATTGATTGTTTATTCATCAGAGCCTCTGGATAATACTTTACATCCCCCGACACACACACACACACACACACACACACACACACACACACACACACTCCTTCAGGGCTCCATTAGGTCAGACTGGTGGCCATGACGTGTGGGACCCTGGGGATGTGTTAACGCCAGGCCTGATTTACTCACACCATCTGACACTCTACCCCCACCCCTCAGACACACGCACACACGCACGCACACACACACACACACACACTTACACAGAGGCAACCGGTGGTAATCTGCTTAACTCTGTCCTTCACAAACAGCCACACACACACACACACACACACACACACACACACACACACATCATTACAATGTTAAAATTAATATTAGTATCAATTTATTGCAATAATAAAACCTTATTTTTATTATTATTCCTTCATTTGTTTTCCCTCTCTAGCACTTATCTTGTGTACCGGGTCGGATCGCTGAGACTTCGTACACGAGGCGGGATACACCCTGGACAGGGAGCCAATCATTTGCAGGGCACACACACACACACACACACACTACGAGCAATTTGGGAAGACAGTTGGCCTAATCAGCATGTCTTTGAACTGTAGGAGGAAACCGGAATTCCAGGAGGAAACCCACCAAACACGGGGAGAACATGTAAACTTTGGGGAAGTGTGAGGCCACAGGGCTAACAACTACACCACTGCACTGCCCTATTATTATTATCATCATTATTACTACTACTATTATTATTATTATTATTATTATTATTATTATTATCATTATTATTATTATTATTATTATTATTATTACGACTACTATTATTATTATTATTATTATTATTATCATCATTATTACTACTACTATTATCATTATTATTATTATTATTATTATTATTATTATTATCATTATTACTACTACTATTATTATCATTATTATTATTATTATTATTATTATTACTTGTCCAATCCTACCACTATAACTACTCACATTCTTACTCCTACTGTATTCCTTTTTTAATTCCACTCCTACTCTTACTACTATTACTATCTTCTTCTACTTCTATTATACTCTTACTCTTACTACTATTACTATTACCACTCCTGATTTTACTCCTACTCCTACTATGAGTGCTACTACACATACTGCAAATTTGTATTACTGTTACTGGTGTTAATATTACTTCTACCATTTAAACACCTAACATTACTATCATCATTGTTCGTCACTTCTATTAACACTCGTCCTGATATTATGAATGCTAATAGTCTCACTCCTACTCCTTTCATAATCCTTATACTTCTATTAATACTTATACTCTTGCATTTACTATTGATGCTATTAATATTTCTACTCCTAGTCTTATTCCTATGCCTATCATTACTTCTACTTCAACTATTACTACTATACACTAAACTCCTTTTTGTTTTATAACTTCCACTCCTACTATTAGTGCTGCCTTTTACTCTTACTTTTAATATTATTCTTGTTTCTACTTCTAATCTTACTGCTAGAATTACTTCTACTTTACCAGACCTAATATTGCTCACTTTACTGTTATTGTCACTTCTATTACTACTAATACTACTAATAATCATACTCCTATATCTGTTACTATTAATACTATGACCAATTATGATCGTACTCCTACTCTTATTATTACTACTTCTAATGTTATGAGTACTACTAATATTAGGAGCTGTAATATTGTATCATTATTGCTGCTGTCTTATCACACTTAATATTACAATTATAAACAAGTAATGTAATTGTCAGCACTATTACTTCTAATACTTCTAATGCAACTGTACCACAGCCTTACTTGTACTAATACTTCTAAGTGTGTTCTTACTTTTAATACTATTAAAATTACTACTTCTAATCTTATTACTGCTCCTAATCTTACTTTTACTACTACTACTACTACTACTACTACTACTACTACTACTTTTCCTATATTACCCCTACTGCATTTACCCAATTTTCTCAGTATTACTGCTGTTATTACTTCTAATGTTACACCTAATATTTTGTTTTAAAACGTGATTATGAACTTTTATGTAGTTTTTACATTCTGATTAAATGTCTATGTAAATCTATTAATTAAAGTTTGTAAATGTAAATATTCCAATTTTACAAATTTGATAGAAACCTATCACTTATTATTTAACTATTTACTTTTTACATTGCTTACATATCTTTTCTTAAGTTGAAATTCTGTTCTTATTTTTTGGTTGATCTGGGAATTCTTTATATCAGTGTACTATTACTACTCCTAATCATACGTGTACTGCTACTGTTATGACTATAAACTACTACTAAAAATTTACTACTCAGAGTATCCTACTCTAATAACTATGAGAAATATAAAAGTTACTCCTCCTTATATTACTCCTACAGCTCTATCTGTCCTTCTACTACAAATGTTCCTAGTTTTATTTTATATACTAGAAGTGCCCGCGATTTCCTTCACATGGAATTTAATTGCACACACATAAGCGGCATTTAAAAAATACACGTATTGAATTTTGGACTGTTACCGTGAAGTGCGCAGAACGAAGGTATGAGATTGCTTTTATCATTGTAATTAGATTTCAATTGCACATCCATAAGCACGTATTAAAAATATACAGCACCATTTGTTGAATTTTGAGATAAACTAATAATTTTTGAAAGGTCAATTTATTTGTGATATAAGGTCGTTTTTTTGATCTTACATTTCAAATGAGCATATCTTCTCTTCCTGTGAAAATCCCATTAAAATTTGTTCAGTAGTTTTTACATGACGCATGCACAAACAGACAGACAAACAGACAGACAAAAAACACATTATTTGTTCTTGATGTGTTCTATTACTCATCTTACGTCCCCCAAAATAAAAACATCTTCAACGTACAGACATGCGAACTTTACAGTTTTATAATATGTATAGATAGATTTTATGTCATTTCATTTTATTGTTGTTAGAATTACTGCTAGTAGTTAATAAACACCAGCGCCATTGCGATCATTTGCTTACGTCAGAATGCATGAATGAAGCCACCTATGCATATCCAGGTACGTCTACTGTAGTAGAGCACACAGGATAATCCACCTTGTTTTTCCCTTGGCAGGTTCACCAAGAGGTCATTCAGGGGGCGGAATTCAGCTCGGCTTTGCCTGCGTGGCTTATTCACACCTGTCAGGCAGAGAAAGATGAGGAGGAACATCAGGTTAGGAGCTGCTGTGTGTAAACCGGACACTCAGCGACAAATCCACCATGACCACACACACACACACACACACACACACACACACACACACACACACACACACACACACAAACGTCTACGTAAAGTGAACAGACACAGCTCAGATCAGACCTCCTTTCACTCGTCACTCACCTCCGGTTCTCTGCTGTTGACTTTCCCAGGCCTTAAATGACAAACACGCCGGATGGTTTCCTCCACGTTACATCGTGTTAAGCCTCGTCCTGTTGTTTGAGGGTTTTGGAAAAAAGGAACGAGGAATCTGAGATCAGCACCTAAGACAGTTCAGGAGGAATAATTTAGTTACAGAGAAGGATTTTAACAGCGTTAGCGTGATTACATCAGTAAAATGATCCTCCGTTTAGTGACAATTCAATTATGTTGCCAAATATGATTAAACCCAAACATTTATGTTACTAAATTCGAGAATGTGGATGGAAGAACATCACTGACGTTAGTCGAATATTTCATGTTTATACCTGCTTCAGCATCAATATGAACTCAATGTTTTACCAAAAAAAAAAGTACATTTATTTAGCAACTTCTAGTCTTAACTGACTAGTCTTTCTTCTAACTTCTAGTTTTACTGACACTATTACTCTTACTATACTGATGGTGTTATGATAAACTAATTAATAATTGTTACTAATATTATTTCTATCAATATCATCATTACCAAAATTGTTCTCCTTATCATAGTTATCTTATTTACATTATTTGTTCTAAAATGATGACTATTAATCCTACAGCTACTATTTTATCCACACCTAATATTACTCATCACACCTACTCCTATTACTAGTACCATCACTACCACTACTACTCCAACTGTTACTGCTGCTGTATCACTAGTTATAATATGACTTCTGCTTTTATCATGACTACCACAAGAAATATAACAGCAGTTACTACAGTAATAATAATAATAATAATAATAATAATAATAATAATAATAACAACAACATTTATGATGATGATGATGATGATGATGATCATTATTATTATTATTATATTGCTACTACTATTATTATCAGGACTAAAAGTAATAATAATAATAATACTTTTATGAAGATGACTATGATTAAATTTTCAGGATCAATTAAGTATCTATCTATCTATCTATCTATCTATCTATCTATCTATCTATCTATCTATCTATCTATCTATCTATCTATCTATCTACAAGGATGACTAATACTACTACTTCTAGCTCTACTGCCACTATTGCGATTACAAATCATGTTTCCTATTATAACTATTGTAATTTTAAATACTTTATATTTCTAATATTTATATTTATAAAATATAAATACTAATCGTGATCTTAATATAATCATTACTTCTACTCACAGTTATAATGGTTTTCATTATTACTCCTTATATTACTCACACATTGACTATTACATTTATTCTTATTAGTGACCCTTACTACTTTACCACACAATGTTACTTCTAGGTCTGTAATGACTACATTTTACTCCTAATATAATCCTTCTATTACATTCTCTACTGCTATAACCATTAGTAGCATGACTACTACTACTTCCAAAACTATTACTATGTCTAATGTCCTTTAGGATTGCTGGTACTTATACCGGCAATTCAGTACATGATATCAGATCTGAATTAAACACATTCATATCCATTATGTATTATATTTATTTTAATTAATTATATTAGTGGTGTGTTTGGGTTTCATATTAGGGTAGTATTTTTTTTCTCTAAACAAGGGAAAAAGTATGTATTTTGAGAATAAATACTTGTGACAGTTCGACTCCTTAGCTTCCTTAGGACAGTTAGACCATATACTCACATTCTGTTATGTAAAAATATACATGTGAATTCATATTTCAGAATAATAACATAAAAGCTAGGCTGATGCATCACCTGTCATCAGAATACAGAAATATTTGCTATGCAATCCTGTAATTAAATCTATTTTGTTTTTATGGTCAACTGTGTGAAACTGTAAACTACTTAATAAAAATGGTTTCAAATATTCAATGACGTAATTGTATATGCAAACACACACACACACACACACACACACACTAACTGTTTAATCTATTTAATTGAACCTGACTTTGAATAAGTAAACAAATGAGGAAATTCACCGGAGGGCACCTGATCCCCGCCATGCTAATGGATTGGAGATTTCTTTCCCGTCGGGGCGTTTGAGTAAACACGGGCCACTTATCTCCAAATCGGCATGTCGCAGCGTCGTCTGTCTGCATCGAGTTTCTGCACTAAAGAGGGTCTGAACTCTTGATACGGCCTTGGTGAGTCGCCAGAGCTGCGGCGAATCGCAGACTCAGCCAGATCTTTGTAATTGCTCCAGTTCCATTATCTGTGACCTGGTATAAGATCAATGTGATTAATCTCGGAAAATAAGAAATAAACATCCACGAATGACTCGTGCGCCAAAGTGGGAATCGGAGAAACCTGGCAGGATCGAGTGGCCGCTGTAACAAACAATGACCTGCATCCTTTTAGTGAATGAGGGAATGAAACCCCTGCCTGAGGTCTCTGCTGAAAATCAGCAACATCACCATCAGCATCGCTACGACTTGCTCAGTACGCTAGCCACACCTTGATGGAATCCACTGATTAGCATTCGGCTTCTAAATCGAGCTAACATGAAATTTGCTAATTAATTTTATCATGCTGGTTGAATTTTTGTGTTTTAGCTTTATACCTTTAGCTAACTTCATAGCCTGCCTACTTATACAATCTGCCAAACGTCATTAATGTAAATGTTGTACAGTTGATACATGATGAGAGAAATGACACTGGATAAATCTGTTTCAAATATTAGCTGCCTTAGCTAATGAACCAAATAATTAAGTTCTGTAAGTTAATAGTTTTGTGCATTTTGAGAATAAGCTAGCTTGCTAAATGGTTAGATGAATAATGATTCAATGAAATACAGATAAGATTTCTTTTATGTTATCACTATCTCACTAGCATTTTAACATACAGTATGCTAACTAGCAAAATAGTAATAAAAAATAAGCAAGCTGTTTTAAACTTCTGGTTAGCTATTTATTCACAGTGAATTAGCTAAATCAATAGTTAGATAAAGCATAGGTAAAGGTATATAAATCCTCTTGAGCATTTTGTGACTAACTTTATCTAACAACCCAAAAGACTGAACATGATCAATTGAGTCAAAATATTAGGCTGTTTCAAGCATTAGCTGGATGTCATTAGCTATCTAAACCTTGGCTAATTAGCTAAATGGTTGGATAGATAAATGATTGATATAAATTAAGCTGTTTTAAGCACTAGTTATGTATCTTTAGCTGAACAGGCAAACGGTTGATAGATAAATACTTGGCATAAATGAAGGGTATTTTGAACATTAGTGTTTGGCATACTGGTCATTCATTTCTTGGAAACATAATGTTGCTGAGTCTAGACCTGAGTGACTGAAGTAGCTGCTAGTTATGGGTCGATCACTCAGATGAACGAGTCGTCTCGGAGAGTGATTCGTTAATTTTCTATTGGGCGCGCATGCGCAAAGCATCGCAAAACCACCGTATGTTATATACAGGAAACAGTATTGAACGATTCTCAGCAACGAGTCTTCAAGTCTCGAGTCGTTCGTTCTTTTGACACGTGACTCCCATAGACGCTATGCGGTGCAATAGATTCAAAAGAACGAACGACTCAGACTGGAAGGTATAAGAGCTGGATATAATAAGGTGAGCTGCTCATTCTGTTTATTATAATATGTCCTTAGTTACATTGTAATATTTTCATAACTGGAACTATAACCAAAATTTGTGTATGTAGACATGTTGGGGGTATTTTTTATTGAAAACGCAACATTTGAATTTATTTCTGATCAAAAGAACGAAATGAACAAAATGACTCAAAAAAAGATTCGTTCATTTTGATGAACAAGATTCAAAGAGCCGAGTCACTAAAATGATTCGAACTTCCCATCACTAGTAGCCGCAGATCATAACACTGTCTCCAGAGCCTTGTACAGATGACACTATGCATGATGAGTGCATCGCTTCATGCACTTCCCTTCTTACCCTGACACGCCCATCACTCTGGAATAGGGTCAGTCTGGACTCATCAGGTCACATGAGTCCAGATTGAGCCTATTCCAGAGTGATGGGCGTGTCAGGGTAAGAAGGGAAGTGCATGAAGCGATGCACCAGCAATTCGCAAAACTGAAGCAATTAGTCTGACTGACAAGTGTTTAGGTTATCTTCAGGATGGTTTTCGGATTACATTTCTTCCACGAAGATGATGCTTCACCACCAACCTTCCAGGTTTTAACAATGTGTTTTACAGTTTCTTAACCAATTTTAGCATTTTAAGCAATCTCCTTAGTTGTTTTCTTTGCTTGATTCAGGACATTAATTGGGCCCTTCCGAAACAGAGAAACATCTTTGCCACGCCTACAGGATGTCTTCTGCCATGAGAACTCCTCACTGCATCAGTTAAGGTTAAATAACCTGTTGCACCTGAACCATATTAAGTACTGCAGTAATTATCTAATGGAAGCCGCTTAACTTTTTACTTAGATAAATCCAGGTTGTGACTTTTTTTTGGCCGGGCAGTGTGTATGGCTTTTAACTAGCTCCTTGTTTACTAAGGGTGCTTTTAAACTAGGCACAATAGATTTGCACCACGCTCAGGAATGATTACTTCTCCCGTCCCACTCCCTGCAAGCCAATGTTCACATTATCATATTATTATTCTCTGTGTCGGAGTACACTTGCGTGTTCTCCAATACAGCAGGTGTCGGTATGCATCTAGTGGCGGTTTGCAGACGCCATTAAACACAAAGAGAAGAAGAGAATGAGGAAGTCAATCTTTGCGCTACGGCTAATATTATTGATAAATCAGGAAAAATATCAAAACCAGCACTCAGATGTGCCTTCCTCCGTTATCAGCAATAGCTGTGTAGGTCAAGAATGAGATTGGCATATGGTTGAACATGAGATGGAACTGTTGATATCGCATCCTAAACAGTGGTCCACTTCCGTGTTCATGTACAATTGCCTTTCATATCTGATTTGATCCGTGCCCGAGTATTGTGCTCAAGGACATCTTTTCAAGTGGACTCAGGGACAGTTCTCGAACCCAGAATGCTTTTGTTCAAAATGAATCAGACTTAAGGTGTAAGATCTCAGAACGATTTCGGGCCCTTAGACCCCCTTAGACTATACTTCATTTTAACTTGTTTTGTACTTAAAAATTATCCCTCTTTAAAAGCTTTAACTTTCTCACAGTAGTCAACTTTTACAATTTACTTTTCAAAGTAACAACAGTGTTAGGTTTATGATCTGAGGTTGCTTCAGTTGGCTATGTCTAGGTTCAGCAATATGATGTTTCCAAAAAATAAGGCCAGCTGAATGATAAAATTGTTAATTAAACAACGTGCTTAGAAAGAAGCTTTATTACTAGTAAACATGATGTGTGAATAAGATCAAGATCTAACTCAGGATTTCATTGACAAATTTATTAAAGATCTGTATCGCTTCATCATTATCAGAGAGAATAAATAAGACATAAAACATCTTTCACATAAACACTTAGAGGAGCCTTGGAGCTGCAAGCTGAGGCTGAGGAAAAAACGAACAAGATACATCCAAAAACACACAAATGCATAGAAGTATCCTATAGAATAACGAGAGTCAACAACTACAGCTCGTCTACTCCTTTTCAGAAAATGCATCACTACTGTAAATGTTTTCGTGACTTCCAAGTAGACTGTATATAAAAATAAAGGATCCACAATGCTGAGTGGTGATATATCAGATAGACATTTGGCAACAACTGGACACAAAAAAACTGGTGATGTTTACACATAGACATTGAGGACAGAAATGAAGGATTTTATGAACTTAATCAAAGTCCCATCTGACATCTATAGCACATTAATGGAGCAATGTCTTCATACAAATGTCTCTTTTCACTTTACTGCACCATGGACGCCACACGCTGGAACTCACATGGTTATCTCAGACATCTTAATAAATAATTTTTTTTTCTTTTTTATTCTTTTTTTGTCTGGCTCAGAATGGTTGATCTTTATGTCACCAAAACAGATCCATTCTCTTAGAGGTAAAAACTGTCCGTAAAATAATAGAGGGAGCAAAAGTTTCTGGATCATGTGTGTGATTTTTTTTAGTCTCCATCCATGAGTCCTAAACTGCTACTCGTCAGTCCATGCAGATGTCAAAATAATAATGAGTTTGACTTTCCTTCCGTCCCTCTCCTGATGCTGCTCCAAGTCGTTCCTATTTCAGTCCCTCAGAACTGGCTGTGATCGACCTCGTCCAGCCAGGAGGCGGGGCTGGCCGGGAATTCTGGGTAACCGCCGCTGCTTCCTGTCGACAGGTCCGAGCTGGGGCCGTTCGGCCCGGCTTGCACCATGCCGTGCCCGCCCTGTCCCACCATGGGCAAGCCGGAGTCAGGGTATACCAGGCTGGAGATGATGGGCTGCTGCCGGGGCAGAGGCTGAAGGGACGCAGGCGACTGCGCTAGGCTGTACGGACTGCTCGGATGGATGTCGTGATATTGGTCCTGAGAGGGCAGGACAGATCCGTGTTCCAGGGTGAAGGGAGCGTGGGCTCCGCTCTGACGGCTCAGAGCCGGCGAACTCTCACTCAGACTGCTGTACAGGCTGTTCGAGTGACTCAGCTCAGACATGGGGGGCTCGTCTGCACACAAAGAATGAACGAAAGGAGAATTTTTAGCTTGGTACCCTTTGAAAATATTAGTGTCAGTTAACAAAGCATGAAAGGCTTTCAGGATGTGGTTAAGATTTTCTAAACAACTACAGATACCGTACCTTGCAAAAGTATTCATACCCCTTAAACTTTTCTACATTTTGTCACGTTATTTTGTCACAAACGTACAGCAAATGTATTTTATTGGGATTTTATGTGACAGACCAACACAACGTGGCACATAACTGTGAAGTGGAAGGACAATAATAAATGGTTTTCAAAATGGTTTCTAAAATCCAGTGAAATCAATTGCCCTCAGAAGTCACCTAATTAGTAAATAGAGTCCACCTGTGTGTAATTTAATCTCCTGCCCCAATACAGCTGGTCTGTGAAGCCCTCAGAAGTTTGTTGGAGAACATACCAAGGAACACACCAGACATGTCAGGGATAAAATTGTCCACAGGACACCGATTAGTCGTGACCTCCACGAATCTGTCCTTTATGGAAGAGCGGCAAGAAGAAAGCCAATGTTGAAAGAAAGCCATAAGAAGTCCCGTTTGCAGTTTGCAACAAGCCATGTTCTTCTTGTCACTCTTCCATAAAGGCCAGATTTGTGGAGTGCTTGACTCGTGTTTGTGATTGTGACGTGACAAAATGTGGAAAAGTTCACGGGGTATGAATACTTTTGCAAGGCACTGTACTAATCGAAAGAACAGAATTCATGCACTTTGAAATGTGATTATTAATTTTGGTTTTTGAGTAACTCTTCTTCTATCACACCTGTGAAGGAGACCTCAGCGTCACTGTCCATGCCTTCCTCCTGAATGCTGTCCTTGTCTGATTTCGAGTTTCCTCTGGATCTCTTCATGCTGCGAAAATATTGTCCCCACCGCTGTCGTCCCGCATCCTTCTTTAGCCTCTTCTCTTTTGCTCTTCTGTTTTGAAACCACACCTGGAAAAAAAATAACAGATGTATTTTACAGACTTCACAAACCAAAACCTTAATCCAAGCATTCCCAAGACACATACAGTACATATCTCGCAGTCTGCTGTCCTGCATGAGGCTCCGTCTATGTTACCTACATTTCTAATTTGTGGAGTGAATTAGTATAAATGTACAGTTCAAATGTGATATGTACTGTATATAAAAAAGATCTATCAATCCACCCATAGAATCACCCATTTCATACTATGCAGGATCAGCTTTTAAGACATTATTATCAGACGGTAAATGAATTCCTGTCGTCTTCTGCCTGGATTTTATTTTTAAACCTAGTGGTTTTAAGGTGAAGCAATGAGAAGACCACAACAGTGTGATGCCTGTGGCCCTGGAAAGATTTATTGAGGACATAATTAACTTCCAGACAGCTACAAGTTGTCCTTAACCTCAGGAGCAGCCAGGGTTAGACTCCTTAGCTTCCTTCTCGCCACACATGATAAGTGTTTTTACTATTCCAGTTTAGAGACTGCGCAAAGTCACAAAACGTGTGATATTGTAATATCAATTCTGTTAAACATTGTTTTCATGGCACTATACTCTCTATTATTCTGAGCGTTTCAAGTGATTTTTCTGCTGTTTAATAATAACATGATTCTCACCTCAACCTTAATTTCACTTTAGTGTGAATAATGGACACTAGAAGTAATTCCACTTTAGGTCTAAGTGTCCTTGTGTAACATAAAATAATATATATGGCCACCGCAGGCCTTTCCCTTGGACAATATGCAAGACTCCCTTTTAGCATTGTTTAACGAGCTCCTCCATTCTTCACTCTCCGAGCTTCACTCGACTCCATTTACTCGTAAATTAAAGCGGCCCGACTGTAACACCCCTTTAAATTCAAGTTTCGGTTTATAGCTGTCTTTCTGCATGTCTTTTTCCTTGGCATTTAAAACCAAATCCCTAATAATGTAACCTGGATAACTTAATGAAATTAAATTAATTATGTTAATTATATTAATACATATTATCTAAATTAAACATGTATACATTTCTTCAAGTTATAAATAATTACACATACTGTACAACTATATATTTACTTAAACCAGTATGAAAAATAATAATTTTGTCAATGTATTATTACAAAATGATTCATTAAAAATCGACTTTGTTACATTTTGTTTCACTTTGTTTCAATTTTGCATATTATTCTTTTAAGTTAACAAAGGGCTAATAATCATCCTGAAATACTCCTAATTCTATTGTATGAGAAATACTCCCATTTTCTGTCTCACTCCCTTTATTTCACTCCTGCTCTGAATGCACTGTTTCAGTGTTTATGTAAATGATCTACAGCTGAGCCACGCCCCTCCAAACAATAGCAGAGCAGGGCAACACAACGGGGGAGGGGTATCATCTTATATGAGATCACAATTGGGAAAAAATCTAATTAGCTCATTGAAGCCATGACCAATACAAAAAAAGAAAAAAGTTGAACCATGTCACGCTGGAGCCGAAACAATCTGAATGTCTAAACATGAAATTATGCATAATGGGTGCCCTTTAAGGAATAATAGATATAGTTAAGTCAGCGTTTTATTATTTATCTGCTTTAAAAACAGCATTATAAGACTTACAATATAATAAAATATGTATATATTATTTTGTTTACCTAAAATTCCTGTTATGTTTTGTTTTGTAAATGATTTATAATTTGTTTGACAATTAGCGAGCATTAGCAAAGCCCAACAAAATGTGTCCAGGGAAATAAAAGACTAGCCATTGGAAGCATTACCATAAGGACAAAAGGGGATGTAAGTGATAGAGACATGGGGAAAGTTCACAAAATTTTAAAAAACCCTAACACATGTTAGTTGGAATAAACAGTCCGTGTTTTGACATCCAGAATGAATAGAAATGCTTGTTAGCCACCATCCACCAATATACCCAGCTAGCCTGCTATATAATTCTCAAGGAGTTTGTGTTGATCCTCTCATAACACTAACATACAGAATATATATTTAGCTTTTTAGACAATACATAATGTTTCTTTTATAATTGATAAAAAAAAAAAAGTTTTACATAAATTAATTCTATGTAGAAATGTCATTAATTGGCATTTAATCCAACATGGAATTTATTATGATTTATTAGTTAAAGAGATGAACCTGGTTGATCTAATCTTATTTTATGTTTGAAAAATGATAAATAATGCCTATAATCCTTGACTGACCTGGACCACTCGCATGTCGAGGCCGGTCTCTGAGGACAGCTGCTCGCGGACATGGCGCGCCGGTTTGGGCGAGTTGTTATAAGCGTTCTTCAGCGTCTCCAGCTGCTTGGCTGTGATGGTCGTGCGTGGCCTTTTCGCTGTCGAGTCGGCCTCTGAGGTAAAAAGCAAACAAGAGTGAGCTTTCTACATCAATTAATGATGTAAATGATATCCATCTTATCCAGTGCATAAAGGTTATCTTATATGATTAATTTGAAAAAAAAAAAAAAAAAAAATCAGTTTGAAAGTTGCTCTAATTCAATTCAGTCATCTTCTATACCGCTTAATCCTGTATTCAGGGTCACGGGGGGCCTGGAGCCTATCCCAGGAGGCTTAGGGCACAAGGCGGGGTACACTCTGGACAGGGTGCCAATCCATCGC
>JAQQZT010000017.1:1351224-1365077 GCA_030068275.1 Clarias platycephalus
TATATAAAGATGTATATATAAGAGAGTGAAGTTAACATCTGCGAATATCAATTAATAATGATAAATATTAGTGGATAATGGAGAGACTAAAGAAAATTACGATTTGCAATGAGTAATTAGTTAATATTCAATTAATTAAAAAAAATCTGTAGTGTAAGATCTTTTTTGCACGTATAATGAGAAACGCAAAAGTATATATTTTCTTTAAATTAAAATGCCCTTAGAAATTCCCCAAATGCTATACATCTCATGCCTTACACGCACTTTAATCTCAACTCCTCCTAGAATGGTTCAACAAAATTGCACGCTAAAATCAGAGTAGAATAATTACAGGAATAAGCTAAAAAAAATATTCATTCATAACCATACAAATGTATGGATGAAAAGCAGCGCTTATTTGCCGGAACATTTCTCGGAGAGCGATGTTGCCTAAAGCGTCCTACCTCTGCGTAACTCGTCCCTGTGCGCCAGGAGAGCGAGCAGCATCTCCGCCTCTCTGCCTCTCTCCTGAGCCATGCTTTCATTATTAAATCCAAAAATCACAAAAAAGGAAAAGAAAAACCTCGATTCTCCTGCTTGTGCTTTGAAACTGGAGGCTACGCTCGTGTGCCCAAACAGCAACAGCACGCGCTGCAATTATTTGTGACGCGTGCTCAACTCTGCTGCATACCAGATTACGCCTCTGCGCGTTGCCCTGGCAACCGTTTAGCATCAACTATGCCAACTTGCATCACCTTTTACTAACTAGACTTATGTGGTGTATATGCAAAGACTATTTTTGCAGCTATACACTGAAGTTCATGGATTTCTTTTCTTTATTTGTTACTTTTTTACTTTAAAACAACAAAGCTTTAAAATCCTAGCTATAGTTCAAATGCACTGAAGTCTAACATGCATTAGGCTACATGTTCATTACATGTTTCTCTTTACTTCAACACAATGATTAAATCTTTAAAATCGTAGCTCGATATATTAAGGTAATAATAATATATTCAAGTCTTACATGCAGTACATATTTGGGCTTTTACAGCACAATGTCGGCATGCGTGTGTTGCAGGAGCGTGGCAACATCAAGGTTACAGCTTTAGTACAGCATTAAAATAATTATCTATGCTATATAAAAGCTCTAAATCTGTACTTTTCACTTAATTTTCTTACATTTATCATTTTCTTGCTGCACCATTATACTGTACCTTCACTCTGAAAAAAGTACTGTACCTTTCCTTGTTGCTTTACACTTAGAAAAAAAGTACCTAAAAGCTCAAAACGTTAAATCTAACACCATCTATAAAATTGGCACTATTTGTTTAATAAAATACCTTCCTGAAATCTAAAGTTTTCTTGCTGCACTTTTAAACTCATGCCTTAAAACAAAGGTACCAAATAATGCTTTTCATTAGAGCTGAACTGGTAATGACATGGCTATATATTTGGTTCCTTCAGGAACACTGATGCACCTTTAAAAAAAAGTTAAACTTACAACTAATTAAAGCTACACTACATGCACGTTCTAGGGTAAAAGCTACCATTTGGGATGTTTATAGCAGGGATGTTACCTTAAACAATATTTCTATATTTTATCACATGCAGCTTCACTACATGAACTAGGTACAAGATTATGAAGGTACATTTAGGTGTATGCTTAGGGGTATTGCTTCAGAAATAGAAAGAAAAATGTATTGGTACCTGAGAATGTGCATAAAATCCACTAATTCTGTATGGTACAATAATACACACACCATTTGTAGCTTTAATGTGCATTGTTCACCTGGAAAAAGTGGATAAATATATTTTATCTAAAGTGTATATAGTCTACATTTTAGAGCAAAGAAGTGTCACTACATCCACTTTCCAGGTAAACAGTACACACTAAAAAGAGAAAAGATTAAAGGGACCACTCCGGTGATAACTTTGCTGTTTTATCTGAGAGTGTACAGTATAGCAAAGGGTTGTTTATTGTGCACCAAGTTAGTCTGCAAGATCTTTCAACATAATTGTTTTTTTTTTCTGACACACCTTCAACCTCATTCCTGATTTTTCCATATTCCGCATGTAGGCCATACTGTATGTCCTCGATTTTCTATTGTACTGGAAGCACAAACAAAAGAATATTTGACCTTCATACACACAACAAATAAAATATAAATAAATTAATAAATGAATCTTTCAAGTACTAATGGGTCTGATGACTTTTCATTATCCCTAATGATGTTCTGCAATTTTCACTCAAAAAAAAAAAAAAAAAATCCACTTAATTCAATTCTAAAGGAAATGTTATGGAAGGAGTCTCCAGTGTCAGTTCTTTTTGGCTATTCTGAAAAACTCTTCAGGACAGAGACATTATTGCTTTGCCATTTCTACACCCAAACTCCACATTTTACTCGAGAAAATAGGAGTAAATATCCTCAATTCAAGATGGTTTTATTTAATTTGCAAGTTTTGCAATGTTTGTAATGTTTTGGAAAACAATACATGACAGATCAGGTCAGAGATTCAGATGATATGACAGAGATCTTTAAGCTTTAATAATGTTCAAAGTGACATTTGGGATTCTATAACTAGCCATATACGACATACGCTTTTGAAAAAATATTAGTATCATCAGATCATTATGAAAGAAGGTCGCAGGGCAGCCAAATGCATTTTTATAGGCTACATAAATCAAAACTTGAGGGGAAAATTGTAAAAAAGCAAACAAAACAAAGAAATCAGAATATACAATATACATAAATAAAAGATCTACTGTATTATTTGGATATTGTGTTCAATTTAATAATTATTAGAAACCTTTCTGAACTACTCAATTAATTATTCCAGTTTAAAATTATATTTATAAATCGTTCATGCTTTTAAAAGTTAGCTTCATTTATTAAAAACCTTTTCAGTTCTCATTTTGAGCTAGTTGTATCTGTGCTTATTTGTTGATTCTATTTGTCATTTTCTTCACACTCACTTTGATCTTCAGATCCCCGAAGTGTCTTTGGTCAGTAACTCAACCACAGCGGCGATTTTCTGTTCTAACATGAACAGATTCTCGTGTGTTTAGAATTGCGCTCAATCGAACTATATCAATCAAACTATTAGCACGTGTGCAAAAGATAGACAAAGTAAATAATGGGCGATACTATACAGAAAACTTCTTACATTTTTAAATGATTATAAATATTATTTAAAAAAATGATATTTAATATCGCGTTTGAAGGTTAAAAGTCATATTGCTGAGGAATGCTTGGATGAATTTTGTGCAGGACACACACACACACACACACACACACACACACACACAGTATTGACACTGATCTGACATGGGAAAGAGCGCCTTGGGAAATCAGGCTTAGTGCCATTGCTGGTGATGAATTTAAAATCAATGCTTCATTTTCGCGCATTTCAACACTTTATGAAAGTGTTTTTTTTTTTTTTGTCGTTTTGGAGTTTTGTTGTTTTCACTAAAGGGGTTTAGTGGGCGATTTTTCCTTTAGCTTTATTTATTTCCGATAATATATTTTTCTTTCAGTTCCACCGGCCGCAACACTTAACTGAAAAATGTGTTAAATTCTCATCATATATGGCAGAATAAATATTTTTTACATGTATGATGCATTTTATTTCATAAAAAATATTCATACTGCGTTTCTTTAATCATGGCTTAACTTTGTAATGATAAAAATAAAGTATTGTGTGTATAATGGTTGCAATAAATGGACAAAACGCAACTGTAAAATAATAATTATAATAAAAAAAAGTTAGACCTGAGGCATTAAAGCTATTATTTTAATTAAAGAAAGTATTTTCGGTCTTTCCACACAAAACAATTATCGGATCCTCACCATTCTTACTTTGTTACGTTTAAACAAAGCACACGCAGGGTAACAGATTTCCTATATAATAAACAAAACTACATTGATTAAGTTTTAATCTGTAATATTTTATAACTCTCCTAAAATTATTACAAATATAATCTAGACATTAAAATAATCATAACACGCCATTAAAACGTGGATTTAAAAAATGATTTTAAATAATAATGCCAATGATTACAATGATACAATGAATAGCAATTGCAGACTATTAAGATTCATTTAATATATTTCTAAATAAACATTCATAAATATTCTAAATATTTTAAAAATAACAATTCCAGTTTCTATGTTACATGTCATGACAAAGTGGCAACAGATCTGTGAAGGATTCTTTTCCGACTCCTTGTCACAGTTAAATTATTAACATACAACTACAGCCGCGAGTTATTAAAGCGTTCATACAGTAGATTTCTATAATTAGAACATGTGAGCATGAAGAATATAACTACCGATTATGTCGGTTGTATTATTAAACAACCTATAAAATAGCGACCAAAACAAAACAGTATCGAGTCAAAGTCAAAACTTTTACGCAAAACGTTAGTATTAAGTTGGTGTCTCGTTGCGAAACGCGAAAAACAAAATTAAACACAACATAAATTTGTAGTAAAATGTGACGCATTTTCGAAAGAGCCTTAAGACACTAAGCCGTATGATATACATTTAAGTATAGTGCAGATAATTATTAAGTACAAAAAAAAAAAAACCTAAATAATATACAAATTATGTACTTGGAAAAAATCTTATATTTTTAAAAAGGTAAAAGGGTTGTTTTTATTGTTAACAAAAATTGTATTTACGATATTTACATTTATGTAGGCCTATTTATTCATTTTTTTTTATTCACCTACTTTGGTAAGATGATGTTTTCCTTTTTTGTCAGGAAACATAAACCAAAACTAGATAATACAATACACACACTGTGCTGTGTCGAGGATTTTTAACGTTTTAACATTTTAACACCACTGTATGTTTTTGTTAATGTTAATGTGTTTGTTTTGTTAATTTCTTGGTTTGAATAATTTTCAAAACCGCATCCTTGTTTCTCACTAGAAAAAGAAAGCTTGAATAATTAAACCGGTTTAAAGCTCATTTCGGTTAAAGATGTGTGTTTAGTGCCGGTTGGAGCGGCAGGTGCAGTACCTGCTCACAGCAACCAGATACCTGCCCCATACCTGCAGAGCTGGGGCTGTTGTGCAGGCGCACGTGGCCTCCCGGTCCCGGTGTGAAATGACAGCGCGCGCGGTTAACAGCTGCTCACAATGCCGCTCATTACGTATTGATAACGCGAACGGAACAGATAAGGACTTAAACTGTGCGAGAGACAGCATTTGTCATCTTAGTGTTTTTCTCTCTCTAAATATTACTGTTTGACTCACTTAGTTAAGATTTTTTTTGTTTTAGTGATACAGAACGTTTTGAGCACAGTGGCAGCTAGTAAGGGCATTTTCTTTAATTCGTTGCGTTAATTTTTTTCGAATTTCCATTCTGCAAAATTTTGCATCTGTTGCTTTTGGTTTAAGTTTATTATGTTAATAATAGACTACGTTTAATACACAAAACATTAAACTTTTAAAAGTTAACTACGTTTGCACTAGCAATTGAGAAACAAAGTACCATAAAGATAAAAAATGCAAAAAAGAAAAAGAAAATTATAATATAATAGTGATGAACTCAATCTAAACCCATACTACATAATGTGCGTGGAACTATAGGTTCAAAACCACCACAATGACCACCACCAACCACCATCACCACCACCAACAACAACAACAACAACAACGACAACGACATCAACAACAATAAAAAATATATATTATAAAAATGTATAATAATAATAATTTCAAAAGTAAAAGAAACAAATAGACAGTACAAAAACCTTGAGAGCTATAAGTAAAGAGAAGATGATGAAAGTTCAGTCTCAAAAACAAGGAGAACTAAACTGTACCTTTCTTTGTCGCTGGGGTGGCAGCTTCAGGTTTCACTGTGAGATGTAGATGGAGTGTAGCTTTAAAAATAATTTAAAGCACATGAATACGTAAAGATACACTGCATGCACATGTCTAGACAACAAGACACAGGACATTGAAGGCACAAGAGCGACAAGGAATGGTACAGCTTAGTATCTGAGAGGGATGACAGTAGAAGAGTTTTGCGTTTCTGTAGAAATGATGCGCGACAAACAAACAAAGAGGGAAGCATAGCAAAAAATAAAACAACTAAAAAACAAAACAAAATATATGCTATGAGTACATGAGTATTAGTACTATCATAATATATTTTCTTAAAAGGAAGAACGCATAACTTTTTGGTCATTTGTTTTTGCTTTCCGGTGTAAACCCTGATATCATCAAATGTTTATTTGACAATAAACCATTTGACAATTAGGCAATTTGGCAACTAACAATGAGGCGAACAAAGTGATCCAAAACGCACAGAATTAAAAAGTGAAATGAAAGCGATGCATGCTCACCTTGCCCCGCACTGTATCTGGAGAAATTTGTGGGATTCTGACAGCTCGATCCAGGATGTTCGAGCAGCATTGCGGCAGAGAAAGAAACAACAAACCAAAGAGAAACGTTCTCAAATCAACGCTAAACCCAATTACTTGATGAATGAATCTGATTAATCTGATGCGTGCTATGTAGAGGAACACGTGTGCAAAAGATAGGAAGATCCAAATCCAAATAAACAGGCTACACGTTTGCTATATATTACGGAAAGAAACCCGGCGCGTAACTGGTGCTCACGCTGCGCTCAAAGTTTTCACATGCGACGAGGGTTCACACGCGTCTTCACGACTATTCACGCGCTCTCCGTTTGCTGGTGGTGTCCAGCGTTTGCATAACAAAGTGTGTGTGTTTGGTGGTGATGGTGGTGATGGGGGTGTGCGCGCGCTCTGTCCGCGGTGCTGAAGGGGTGGGGCACAAGAGCCGCGAGCCCTCCCTGCCTCTCCTGTCGGTATATAAATTCCTCTGGCTTTAATAAGGTCGATCTGGAAAATCACACTATATAAAAATAAATAAAAATAAACAATGAAACGTTGTAGTGTTTAACATTTTGTGTGCATCTTATAAAAAGTAAGATTTTCACGTTTCTGAAATGCTTGATTTCGAGATTGTGGGAAATCGTAGGGAGATCGTCAAAGTTCCGTGCGGTTCTTGTCGGGGTTCAGGAGAAATCGTGGCCATCAAATAAAACTTTTAATCATGCATGAAAATTCAAAATGTTGTCACTGACTAATAAAACATTGTATTCGGTTGTAAGTTATTCAAAATTGGCTTGCAGCAGTTTGTAGGTCATTTATTGACGATGTATGTGGTTTGTGTCTCTTCATAGGCATGGCGTAGTCCAAATATATGCAGAATTCCTTGTTTCAGGTTCACATAGATAGCTTGAAGCTGTTAGCTGCTAATAACCTCTCAAAGGGGAAGGAGCAAATGTGCTAAAATGGCTAAATCCAACCCTGTGCACTGAACTACTAAATAGTGTGCTCTAATAGATACTAAATCCATGGCTGAATCCCACACTGTGCACTAAACTACTAAATAGTATGTTCTAATAGATACTAAACCCACAACTAAATCCTAATCTGTTCCCTAAACTACTAAATAGTACACTTCAATAGGTACTAAATCCATGGCTAAATCCCACCCTGTGCACCAAACTACTAAATAGTGTGCTCTAATAGATGCTAAATCCACAGCTAAATCCCACCCTGTGTACTAAACAACTAATAGTATTCTCTAGCAGATACTAAATCCAAAACTAAATTTTAACTTGTGCACTAAACTACTAAACAGTGCACTATAATAGATACTAAAATAATAGTTAAGTCTAACCCAGTGCTCTAAACTACTAAATAGTATGCTCTAATAGATACTAAATACACAGCTAAATACCACCCTGTGTACTAAACAACTAATAGTATTCTCTAGCAGATACTAAATCCAAAACTAAATCTTAACTTGTGCACTAAACTACTAATCCAGTGCACTAAAATACTAAATAGTATAATCTAGTAGATACTTAATCCACAACTAAATCCTAACTAAATGCACTAAACTACTAAATAGTATAGATACTAAACCCAGGGCATTTCTTTTTACATCATTCAACCTGCCGAAGGTTACCAACGTGCATAAACACAAACCTTTTAAAAGTGAACTTGAGGTAATATGGAATTGTTGCTTTTCAATTCTTTAGAATTTATATTTTTTCGTCTCTGCTAAGTATTTGCACCTGCAGTGTCAGTTTGCTCCCCCTCATTTTTGGATTTTAGAGCATCTTAGCAGTTCTGACTCTCTGAGTTTTTAATTACTGACAGAACTTTTTTTTCAAATGTTGTTGGTTGCAGTGGCATGCAAATTGAATGCTAATGAGTACATCACATTATGCGTCATAAGACTACTAAGCCTAATTAATGACCAAACAGTTCTTTTATGATGTGCAACTACAAAATTGGGACTAAAAGGCTACTATGTATGAAATAAGAAAATCACCCAGTGATTACACTTACTATTCAATTAAGGAGAGGGATCAACCCAAGTGAAACCCATATCCTACATATCCATCCATCTCTAAGCAACGATTGGCCACAGTGACCTTTGACTTTCAAGCCATTGGTCATTGTTGTGGGAAAAGTTACATTGCTGAGGACCCCAGCCTATGGAAATCTATAGGCATACACACTCACACACTATAATCACATAGCTAGTCACATTTATAGTCAAAATTTGATTATTGCATGACTAAACTAAGCTCAGTGCTGGACTACTGTGACATTATCTGGCACTAGATAGAATTCTGCCTCACATGCACCGTGCATCTCTTAAATGGTTAACATAAATGTAAATGCAATGCTCTTTGTATTGCTATTATGCTATTAGCTTAATTATTTGCTATCATTACTATTAGGCATATATCTACATCAACAGCAAATCAAATCATGAACTTTGACCAGATGATGGACCCAGTCAATTTAAGTGATCTGTCCTGTCTGATCCTGCATCTCTCTCCGTCCAGTCATCTCCACTTCGGCAGATTGCTGAAGTGTTAATGCACCTGGGGTCCCACTCCAGTGCACCATCTCAATCAGGCCTTAAAGCTCCTCCACAAAGGCCACCGGCATTTAGACCGCACAACACACGCATGTCAGAGACAACACGCCTTCCCACAGCTTGAGAGACACTTCATACTTCCTGCTTTTGTCTGAAGTGGACTGCAGATCAAACCACTGCATTATTCTCAAGTAGGATTTTTCTTTTTTTTAAATGATTGTGCATTCGGGGGTCTATGAATATTAATGACTGAGTGTGTTTTTTCCATATTAGTAGGCCTTGGCAAGGGTGGGGGTGGTTTGTGGATGGTGTCTGGAAGCGAAGGGTCATTTGTCTGTTTTGGAAAGCGGCATGACGTTTTTATTTTCTGCTCTCCTAAGACGTGCAATCACAGTTTTATGCTCATGTATCCCCTGAGCCAGAGCGTGTTTATGAGAACCATAAACAATAAAAAATGGTAGCCATTTGCATAAAGCTGGCAAAACAGTTTCAGAGACATTAAATAAGAGAGGCATTAAGAAACGGTGCATTCCTTACATTTTTTCTCGCTCCCTTTATATCACTTTCACCAACAGCAATGAGGTGGATTTTGGTGTAATGTTTGTTCTTTAAAACTCCAAAAATGCAATTTATACACTTTATATCACTGAAGATCACTGGAGATGACAACCTGGATTACTATGAACAAAATAAAAATTTCATATTAGGCTTTATTAGATTTGGTATTAAACAGTAGAAGCATATTAAAAGTACACAGTTTGACAGCAAAACGAGATAACTCCATTTTTGGAGTTTTGAGTAAAACAAGTGTTTTGGTTTAACAGTAAATGAAGCAAGATGTGCAAAACCCTGATTTTTCACAAACACAATAATTCATACCTGCAATTGTGTTTGTGGTTATTTATGTAAACAACTTTGTTTCAATAATACTGTATATGTTGCTTGAGTTTATAGCAATATAGCAAACTCTTTGATTGTGATTTTATAGTCAAGCAGAAAGTAGTGACAGCAAATTAGATCAAGGTAAAAAGTGTTGAGTTTTGTTGCACACAAAACGTTTATAATTAGAAATATTGTTGAGGAACATTCAAAACAATGTGAAAACAGGAGTTTACTCAATCATCAGCCTTGTCCTCTACCAGTTTTACTTTCACTTCGGTACATGACGACAGCACGCTACCATAGTACATGTATGCACTGTATAACATGTTCCTGCATCAACACACCACATGTCCATCAGTTGTCCCCCAAGACCCAGACAAAGCAAATGGCTTCAAACACAGCATGTGCATTCTACAAAGTTTTGAAACATTATTCTTCTGCTTCACCACAATGCTTACACTACAGATTCTTTGTCAAGTATATAATGTGATGTTCAAACAACATCCAAATTACATAATGTTCTATTTCTATTTCTATTTCTATTTCTGAATTGAAATGTTGAAATGAATCTTAAGTGATGGATACCTGTCATGTATTACTGCTATGCTTTATGCATTTATTATGCATTCTTTGCTCAAAACATGGGAGTGTACAGTTTGTAAAATAGGGTTATATTGTGGTTTTCAAAAAAATTTTTTTTTATAGACAACCTTGTGTTAGAGAAAACAATCATTAGTCAAAAGTCTGCTGTATGACTGATCATAATAAGGCTTTACTATAAATAGGTTTAATAATCTGCAATAAACATATACAATCTTTAAAATGTGACATACTTCGGTTTCTGTTTGCTTATTTTCCTGGATACGGCAAAAAGGGAAAGCCAATTTGTCCTTCAAGATTAAACTTAAAAACAACAACAACAACAACAACAACAATAACAAACCTAGTCAACACCTGCACGGGTACCTAACGGGCTCTTTCAAAGGTTATTTGATCTTGGTTTCTACTCTCTCATATAGACTTAGGATTTATATCACTTATTCTCCTGGAAGTGATGGAGAAAGGTATGAGAACAGCTTTATTGCTTTGTCCTGTAATATCTAGATAGTTAATTACAATTAAAAGACAAAAGTGCAGTATTAAAATTAAATCTTTATTGGTTTATATGATAATTAGGAGTTTTTTTTAGCCTTTTAAAGAGAAACCATTTGGATGCTTTCACATATACACCAATTTCGTCTGCTTAAACGTCCCGGGGGTGTTCCCTGCCTTGGAATGATGTTTTTGGTAGGCGATCTCCATCTACTTCTAAGTCAACTCTAGTGAGAAAAAAAAACTCTGAAGTGTAGAAGGTGAATAAGACATCTCTGGTGGTTTTGGTGGTTCTGTGTGTGTTTAAATTATGGCCTTTGAGTTAGGTCCCTTTTTTGAAGGTAGTGAAGTTGGCAGATCTTTCCGAAATGCTCACCACCAACCACACACACACACACACACACACACACACACACACACACACACACACACACACACACACACACACACACAGTGGGGCGTCATGGTATGACTGTCATGATCAATCATGGGGTTGAATGGGCCGTCTTGTGTCAGGAAGGAGGGCACCAATCACGCGCCTCATTAAGCACGCTTGGTTACTCCATGTAACAGTGCAGTGAAGACACACCGCCTGTTGCTCTCAGCTGTGTGTAAACACACATCCACTTTTACTAGATTTAAAACCAACCAGTTTGGGAAGAAAACACCAAATATTGAATGAAATAATTAAAGTAATTTCCCCCAATGCTCCATTTTTATCCTATCCCAGTACTTTTTTACTTCATATAGTCTTTGTGTTATCTTTTAAGTTTTATCTTGGCTTAGTGTTTGATAAAACTTTTAATAAAATCATGAATTATCTCTGCTCCACTTTCTCCATCCAGATAAACTTTGCTGTAGTGAAAAGCAACTGATCATCATTTTTGCACTTTCCTAGCATTAGCCTAGTCGCCAACTCTCATTATTCTGGTGGAACTGCTCCATCTGGCAGCCTTTTTACTCGCCAGCGATGACTTCCTCAGCAGCTGGTGAAACTGTCCAACTGCTCGGCTCGGCTACTCCCTCGGCATTAACGGCCTCGCCGGTTCGTCAGCCATTCATGAGGAGGACAGGACGGGGCTCCTCGAACCAGTGACACCATTGGGCCTTTTGTTTGTCTCTGGAGGGAGGATAGTGTTGTATTGTAACTGCCTGAACATCTGATTAGACACAGAAGCGGAGGAAGTGCCAATTACAGGACGATATCGACATCAGTTGAATAAACCTGTCAGATGAAATAAAGGTCTAGGACTAAAACTGAACTGTTTGCGAATGTTCATAGGTTTTTAGTGAAATATTACATTATTAAGAAATGACCCTACATTTAGGCTTGTGGTTTTTACACCATATCTTGGCTACGTTTTGGACAAGGTTGCAGGTTGAATAAGCAAGACCTTGGAGGAGCTGAGGTGGGGTTGTGTGTGTGTGTGTGTGGTGGGGTGGTAGTTAAAACTAGTCCTAGGTCTTGTTGTAATGCAAAAAAAAAAAAAGAAAAGAAATCTGACCAATTTCTGCATACAAAGAGAACATGTAAGTGCACACGAAGTGTCTCTGGTGAACAGAAACATTAGCTAGCTAGCTAATGTCTGATTGTGATGATATGCTAATGTGGGAACACATTGCATAATTACGATCAACCACTCTGCTCAGAGTGAATGTTTGGACCAGAATTATGAATTTCTTAAAAAGAGATACTCTTTGTGTCAAAATGTTACAAATGTCCTAAAATAATAGGAAACATTTTCCAAATATGGCACCAGGATCATCACACTAGCCTTTGGTTATGTTTTTTTTTTTTTTTTTGATTTGGACAAGATTGTGATACAGGTTGTGATTTGTCAAGGTTAAGTAGGTTAAGTAGATGGTTAATTCATCTCAGACACACTTGTTAATGCTTCTCCTAAACAGGTCTGTGTGCAGCATTTGGTTCAACAGCAGGTCCCCATGGAGCAGAACTCTGGAGAGAAAGAGAGAAAGTGCGCTTCGGTTCAAAGGGCCACGCCACATCCAGCGAGCATCAGCCTCTGAATATTGACATGCTAATGATGTGCAACTCAGGCAACAAAAGCCCCGGCGCTCTGACTGCAGGCAGCCACAATGGCCCTTAGCCCGAGCTTTGACAGTTTTATGACCCGACATGTGTCGCTTGTTTCACGTTCACACAATGAGACGATCCCTCGTGGAATCCGCGCACTCCCCGAGCCTAGTGTTGCTTTTTTTCTTCGTCTGTCACAGCGCAGTATTTCACCCGTTCTCTAGTGACCTCGAGGGCCGAGGCTTCACTTGGAGTGTTTTGTTAGGCTTTGTTTCTAAAAAAAGTGCCATGCTGGCACAACATCTCAGACACAGTGAGGGGGGGTGGGTCAGAGGTCAAATCACTTAGGAGGAGATAACCCTCGGCTGCTGGAGGCTGATGCAGGAGATGTTGAACTGTCCGGGACAAGTCTGACTCCTAGGTGGTCTCTGGGCCGAAGACAAATCGACATTCAGAATCTGACCAAAGACCACAATTTTAAAAAAAAATAATGAAATATTTAATTCTTTCATTTTATATGATTGTTATTTTTATTTAAGAAGTCCTTTGCACTCAAAATGTACACAGTATCCACTGAAATGTGAAAAAGGTAAATATTAATCATGTCTTATGATTATCATATATTTGTGTTATTAAAAAACATTTATTTTTTATTTTCTTACAATCACATTTTTCATGAAATATTGTGTAAAACTGATATCATATAAAAAATTTTTTATTGTTGATTATTTTCCTAAAGTGAAGAGAAAAAGTCTGGGAAAGTAAAAATAAATTATTAACCCATATTTGTATATTTAAAATAAATGAAGGAATATTGTACAAACCCTGATGTAATCTGTTCAATTACAATTTTTTTAATCAGTTTGACCTGAATGGACCTATTCACACACATCAGCTAATACAGACACAAAAACAAAAGAAAAA
>JAQQZT010000017.1:1370384-1399477 GCA_030068275.1 Clarias platycephalus
CAACGTTATGGGGCAATAAAATGAAGTCAGCTGACGACCTGAACGTACTGAATCACCAGGTTATCACATCTATGGAGTTTCTCTTCCCTGATGACACCATGTTCCAGGACTCAGAGTGTAAAAGAGTGGTTCTGTGAGCATGAGGAATCACACATGAACTGGACGCCACAGTGTGTGCTGCAGCCAAAGCTAAAGGGGACTGAATAAGGAAAAACCCCTCATGAGCCTCAAAGTTCAAGTACACACATAAGACGTGTTTTACAAAGTAAGCTTGTCAAGACTAATGTAGTACATTTGGGATAAAGAGGAATTAATTTATAATTTCTATAATTTATCTGTATATAAAAAGGGAAGATGATAAAAAGTTACATTTGATAGACATTTGGTCTGAGCTGAATGACTTCAATATCAGACTCAGAGGTTACAGCCATAGTTAAGACTTTCTGCAAGAAGGGAAAGTATTATTTGAACATAATTTTAGTTAAATCTTGTGCAAAGGTTTTTACCCCCCCCCACCAATTTTATATAAATACTACTACTACTATAATAATAATAATAATAAGAAGAAGAAGAAGAAGAAGAAGAATAATAATAAGAAGAAGAAGAATGAGAAAATGTGAATAAATGCAATAATCACCACTGGCCTCCACAGTCCCTCGTTGGACTACAGAGGTTCATAGATGGATTGGATGGACTACATGAATATTTTCTCCTCATGATGTCGCCGGTGAGATTTTTCCGTCTCCAGTTAACGCGATTTGAAGTCTTAGTGCGCCCTCTGGCGGTCACATAGAAATCACAGCGTTTTCAACTCAATCTCCTAAAATGACAGCAAATTATAAAACATATATTAAAAAAATGCGAAAATAAACAAAGAAAATTATAAATATTTACAATGACGCTTTTTTTTAAACTTCTCATTGTTTGTCATTTTAATTCTGTCCTTCATTTCCTGACTTTTTTCCGACACTTTAATTATTTAAGTGACCTGTATCAAGCTGTTAAGTTTTGATGGAAACAACAGCATTATTAGCTCACTTTAGCATCGTAAAGCAAGTGTGTACACGTAAACTTTTATATACTAAAAAGGTTTAAAATATAAAAGAATAGCTATAAAATACGACTTGCACTTGGCAAAATGTATTAGGTAGAGTCGTTTACCGACATTATGCTTCGACTCGTGAGCGGAACAGCTTTGTAGCGTGTTTGGATAACGACATCAGGAACCACAATAAAGTTTTTATATTAAACATTTAAAAAATGTGTTCAAAAATATTCTTAATCTATAAAAACACAAGATGGATATAATGTGTATTTATTTACTCTGAAGTGGACGGAGAATGAATATATATTTGTACATTTTCTGCCATTAAAGCTAATTGAAGACGATCTCTCGGAAACGCTTTATAGTGATGGAGTGAGTAAGGAACCATCTAACAAGTGCCTGACCTGGGCAACTGTGTACTGACAAGATCAAAAAAAACATTATTGTTTGATTTTAGTATAAAATGCAGTAAGCTAATATCCTTTGGTTTAGCATGTTTTACTCCAACAAATTAACAACATAAATTAACAAAACTAGTTTTTATTTATTTATTTTTTTAGCTAGTTTTGTTAATTTATGGTATTAATTTGATGCCTTAGCTAATTAGGTAATTAGGTGTCATAGCTAGTTTTTTATTTATTTTTATGTTGTTAAATTATGTTGTTTGTAGCACTTTGGTCCTGGAGGAACATTGTTTCGGTTTACTGAGTACTGAACTGTACAGGGTTGAAATGACAATAAAAGCTTACTTGATTTGACTTTTACAGTCAAAAAGTTATAAGAATTTTCAATTAATTAAATTTTATTTCAGCACTAATGATTAAACTTCATTATTTCAGCACTAATGATTAAACTTCTTCTTCAGATAAGAAACAAAACAAAAATGTAGATGTTTCAGAGCATCAGAAAGTCCAGAGAGCAAAACCTTTCCATGTTGTTGTTTTTAAAATCTTATGAAACCCTAAAATGTTTAAAAGTGCTGGTTGAATAATTGCTAATGAATTAGTTAACAGGACTAAGAAAGATTTGAAAACTGTAAAAAAACACATGCAGGATCAATACTGGATGTAACACATGCGTACCCCCAACACACACAGAAATTAGGCTTAAAAATGTCTGGCAAGGAAAACACAGAACATTATTTCACATTTGGATGCCGATCTGATGGGGTGCAGCTTGAGTAATAATGTTCAGGTGGTGCTAATCAGTCTGAAGCAGGTGAGTTGGGGTGTGTGGTTGATGGTGGACCTGCTTGTAGGCACCTGTTGAGTCTATTACTCACACTTTTAATCAGTCAATCGGTGTATTAAAATAAAAATGGACATGATATATCATACGTATCCAAGCGTGAGCGCTAAAGTAATGTATTACTTTGGTCTTTTTTCAAATCATTTTAACTGCATGGTTTAGCTTTACTGTTTGTCATGTCACTCCACATTAGCCAGGTCTGAGGTCAGAACAAGCACACTTTGACTTCAATGCATTGTTTTGCCTTCTTTAGGAAGGAAACAACCTATCATTAATATTCATCCATCCATCCATCCATCCATCCATCCATCCATCTAGGAACCTCTATAATCCAATTAGGGGCCATGGAGGCCATTACCACTGTATTTATTCCCATTTTTACGATTGTGGTACCTCTTGTCAACATTCAGACACGCAATTTGGCAATTTCGGAATGCCAGTTAGCTTAATACTGTTTGAATGTCTTTGGACTTTGGAAGGAAACCAGAGTACCCAGATGAGGAAATCGTACCAGAACCCTGGAGGCGCAAGGCGACTTAAACCAACGTGCCATATCATGAAGATTAGCTCTGCCAGCTAAAAGTCAAAGAGTACAATAAAATGTGTTAATTCTGAGCAAGAAACTGACGTATAAAAGACTGACTATAAAAGACAATGAACCTGACCAGCCTTTACCCTTTCAACAAATCCCAGGGAGTATCATGAAGGCAAGGGAACACACTGAGAGTGTTCATGGACTTCATTCTAAGAGTGATGTACTGGGAGAAAGCGATGATAAGTAAGTACTGTATGGCCCCTTAGACGAGATGACATCAGTAAGTGTGCAGCAAACACATTCAAAAACCACAAAGATGTTATTGGAAGCTTTAAAAAGTCAGGCATTGTTCAATCAGACAAATTTACAACCAGAAGAAGAGCCACACAAGCACAGAGGATAGTCAGGTCAAAAACTTCATCAGAACATTTCGATCCATCCATGATGAATGTTCTGAAAGGCAGCAGAATCAGCAGAGCAAATTTGCGACAAGGAAGAGACCAGTCTCGATGGAAACACACATGAAGTCATCAGGTCATGTACAGGAAGCAAGCAAACAAAGTGCAAAAAACCTAGCAAAATCGTGAGTTATCATACATCAGATGCGAGGATGGAATACTCTGATTCAATATCTGGACTCTGCAGTGTTTAGAGTCTAAGAACAAAACCCAAACAGGATTCTCATGTGCTTTAGATAACTTAAACCTATTCGCTCCTTTTGTGTTTTTAGAAATGTGAGGACTCTGACTAAGAATGTTTTCTCCACAGTAAACAAATCCAGACAATCAAACATAAGCGTCAGAACAATGTCTGGTAATACCGAAACACGCTTATATTTGATCATGGAAATCTTGATTAGACACGTTGGCTTTGTTGTTATGAACGCTTCCACTGATTATGAAGGTTTCTCCTGATTTTTTGCCCAACATCAGACTCAAAGTGTGAGCTGGTCATAAACCAGCTGAAATACGAGATGTCTTGTACCTCGCCATGCAGCAACATGCACTAGACATCACTATTGCGATCTCAACCCTTCTGAGCAATATGACTGGGGCGTTAAAGAGTGTAAGGACATCAGTCAGTTCTCACGGAAGCAGGTTCGCACAGTAGCGTGTTCGGTGTGTGTGTGTGTGTGTGTGTCCTGTCTCCCCTAGTTCACAGCTTTCTGAATCATTTATTCCATTACTTAGCAAACACAGAACTGACATTTTTCCAGATGTTTCTTCATGCAGAACAGCTAACTTTCTGTGAAGGATTAAAACAAACGCTGAGCAGGCTATTACTGTCACACTCAGTGGCTTAACACAGAGTCTCACATACTTTGTGGTGGAATCACTAACACATCGGCCAGGCCCACAGGAACGTTCTCACAGTCAATCTAGTGCCTTGGATAGCGAGCGTTCCACATTCTGATCATACAAAGAAGAAGAGGACGAGAAAAATCACCTTAACCTTCAGTTTTGGGAAAAAATTCCCAGAACACAGATCCTAAGAAGTCATGGCATTTTATACACTGATCACTTTACCTTAACTGATCACTTTACCACATTAACAATATTTTATAAGCATTCTGTAAGATGACAGAACATGCTGTTTGAGACAGTCAGTGAAGTAGATCATTTTATTGAAACAGCATGCCCCGAACACTTTTATTCCTCTTATACCACAGCAGTAGAATGTATTTACTGACTTCACGATTAATGCGTAATGCGCCTGTTTAATTTTGGGTCAGACGTGAAATAACTAAGTTTCTGGTTTCACTTACGTTATAGCAGTTGTAAACAAATCATTCAGATAATTCAGTGCTTCAAGTGTCATTACATAATGTTTATTTTATCATTTAATATTCTTATAACGGACTGATTAATTTGATCTTTTTAACTTTCAGTCTGTTTCATCTGGAAAAATCATCAGGAGTTCCTGACAGGAAACAGGGAAACTAGTGGAGCCCTCTAGTGGAGTGCCCTCTAGTGGAGCACTACTGCAGTTGCAGCTTATTGGACCTTTTGTTTTTGTTTTTTTTGCACTTTGCATTTGGTGCTTGAGATTTTTATGAAGTGTTCATTGTTTCTTGCTTCAGTTTCCGTTCCACGTGTCATCAGTTTGGTCCATGAATAGTGTGACTATTTATGCTCTGTGTCTTTGTGCTGCATCCTTTGTTGATTTGCGGTTCCTGTTCTAGTTCTGATTCTGGTTCTTTTGGTTCTGGGTTTTGTTTATATTTCAGTTATGTATATTTCTCATGTTTGTTTACATTAAAGTCATCATCTGCATGTACACGTACAGTATTTGACAACAAATAGACACGTGTTCTATATACAGTATATACAGTACAATATTTAAATGAGTAAACTGGTTTAAGAGTTGATGTGTTTATCCTTCATCATTGGCAGCTTCGTGCAAGGTGACGATCTCAAAGCCATCTGAGAGATGATGAAGATGATGATGCCGCCATATCTTATCCTGTATTCTTTTCTCTCTCTCTCTCTCTCTCTCTCTCTCTCTCTCAATACATCTGACATCACACAAATCGGAGCTCAGCATGATCTTGAACAAGCTCTTCATTTTCAAAGAAATGCTGTAAGTATATATCATACACACTCAGCCACTCGCCCCCCCACACACACACCAACGCCCTTCTTCAGATAGAACTCTTTCGAAAGTTATCAGGGTACAAGGAATGGTTCCACAATGTTCTTCAACACAATCCTGCCTAAAAACAACCACAAAAATGAACAGTAAAAAAATACACACTGCGTTCAATGATCACGAAGTCGGCAGAGAGAAAAAAAAGGAGAGATATATTTCTGCAGACTCATCACCAAGTGCACTCAACATGGCTATCAACAAACCACAACTCTGTACGTGTGTACGTGTGTGTGTGTGTGTGTGCTAAGCCTGAGTGCTGAAGAGTGCTGAAGTAAAAACAATGTGGGTCTGTTAACCATAAAATCTCCATGCTTACACACAGCCCACGCACAACCCCAGTGAACTACAGTAAAGTCCAAACTTCAGACTGAAGCACAATGAAGCACTTTGTCTCTTGTCTCGTTTACACAAAAACTCATTATTACGAAGAGACGTTCAGTATTCATAATGTATATTTTAATGTTTTAGCAAATAACACAATGACTATAATTGATAATTAATTACACTTTGACTTAACTAACTGACGACATACTGCACATGTAGTAAATATACACATTCAGTACTGTGCAAAAGTCTTGACCTCCTTCATTTCTTCTAAAGAACCAGATTTTCTTGTATTTTTTATATAGTCATAAGGCTAATTGGCGTTTCCAAATTGCGTGTAGTGTGTGAGTGAGTGTGTGAGTGAGTGTGTATCATGCCTAGTGCCCCTGGGACTCCAGGCCTCACGAGACCCTGAACAGGATGAGCACTAGAGAGAGAGAGACAGAGAGAGAAAGAGAGATATACACAATATCAGCCCATGTGTTCAGAGAGTTTATGATGGATTTTTTTGGTTTTCACTTTTTGTGTTAAAAATGTTTTGCAGCGTCTTAATGCTTTACATCACTTCTGCTGTCTATGACAAGTCAATTAAATGAAGAAGCATTGCGCCACATGGAAACCATGTGCTAACTGTTCAGGTACGAGTCCTCTACAAACAGCTTAAGACACAAATTATATTATTATTATTAATATTATTATTATTATTATTATTATTATTATTATTATATAAATTAATTGCTTTTATAAATTTCACATTTATACATTCTTAATACTGAAACAAATAATTTATTGTAACGAACATAGCATCTCATTAAAATAATACACAAACCTTATATAAATGTTTATAAGCATTTTAAATATATTATTTAATATATAAAAATAAAATATATCCTGTAATTTAGAGCTGAATCTATAGCTTGTAGTAACGGTTAGTAACCGCTAGGTGGCAATCGGTGCGACGGTTTCTGTCGCACAAAGGCGGTCGCGTGCTGATGGCGTCACTGCGCGCCAATTTATTATAATTTTTTTAATTAAAAGTTTTTTTTATATTTTTTTTTAAAGAAAATTAATAAGAAAATAATAATCAGTAAGGCACTGGAAAAAAGGAAACCTAGGAAACATGAAAGGCTCAAAATACAATAAGGGTAAGAGAGAGAGAGAGAGAGAGAGAGAGACAGGATAAAATCAATAAATAAATGACATATCAACAATACATTTTAAATAAATACAATTATAAACTAAAGAGGTTTATCCAGAGTTTATCCAGTACGATAATGTCAGTAACGTAAGCCAAAAAAGTTGAAGGCATTTTTCTTCTTCATGTAGTTTAGACCACCTGAACCTGAGATTCGCCTCGATATACAAAGTGTTTTCGGCATACGAGCGAACGAACCGAGCCAAACTGAACGCCGGCTGAGGTTGCGCAGGCATCAAGGAGCCGTTTAAAACTTGTTCATGTCAGTGGAAAGCAAAGCGAGTTTACATATTTTTTGTGTTTTTTTCTCTCTCGCATTTTGTGCAAGATTTAGCGAAGACGTAGCACCGCGGGTCCCAAGAATGTTATGAAGCAAGGTAGCAAGAATAAAGGGAGCCGCTTTCAGTTTGGTTGTTAAAGCAGCCGGTGCCAAGAGAAATCATAAATTAAGGTTAAGTGAGGATTAATGTCTATTTATTTCATAATATACTTCACATTTTTAAAAATATCTTTTCTAAATGTTCTGATTGGTTTATATGCAAAAATATAATTATAATGTTGGAAATTGGTTACATCAGAAATATTTTTGGTGGCTGGAACGGATTATTTGCATTTACATTATTTCCTATGGGAAAGTGCGTTTCACAATACAAAACTTAGCCTCTGGAACGGATCAAATTCATATGTCGAGGTACCACTGCAGTTTAAAAGTTAATTGTGAAATGCTGTGTGTGTGTGTGTGTGTTAATAATGTTCACAACTATTTCAAGCAAGCAAGCAAACAAACAAGCAAACAAACAAGCAAACAAACAAACAAACAAACAAACAAACAAACAAACAAACAAACAAACATTTATTTTTGGGAATAACTACTAATTACTTTTCAAAAGGTCTTACTATGTTTACAACCAAAGAATAAATGATCTGCTGTTTATTCACCTTGCTCACAAAAGGTATAGTATTACAGTCTAGACCAGGGGTCTCCAAATCCAGTCCTGGAGGGCCAGTGTCCAACACAGTTTGGTGATTCTTCTTCTCAAACACAGCTGATTTAAATAATCTGTTAATTTCTAGGTTCAGTGGATGTGTTTAGGTGTTGCTGAATTACAAACTGTGTGGGTCAATGGCCCTCCAGGAACTGGATTTGGAGACCCCAGGTCTAGACCAAAGTGTAATCTGAGAAATTCTCTGGAGAGATAAACAGTACAACATAAATGTTGTTATGAGCCGGATAGCATGAACACACAACAATTGTGAAAGAACATTTAAAGTTTTCCATTGTCAGGTGATAAGTGGAAAGAATATTTTGCAAAGTTTGTATCTGATTCTTACCGTAAGTTGATGTTAATAAAGAAAAAAAAAAAGAAAAAAAAAAATATGGTCGTGATGCTTCATCTTTTAAACGAGTTGAAATTTTGGATTTTGATATTTCATTGATTATCTCATAATAGTGACAACTGTCAGGAGGTGGGGTGTATTAGTCAGCAAGGGGACAGTCAGTTCTTAAAGTTGATGTGTTGGGCAATGGGAAAAATGGGCAATTGTAAGGATTTGAAAGACTTTGACAGTGTCAGAGCTTCTCCAAAACAGGGGATAATACCTACCAAACAAGCTTCAAGGAAGGACAACCTGTGAACCGGTGACAGAGGATGGTTTGAGGAACATGACAAAGAGCTCAAGGAACTCCGGAACGGATTAAATTCGTATGTAGAGGTACCACTGCACTCATAATGAAAATATGATGTGTGTGATCGTTTACAAATGGAATACAACTCCTGTCTTTAAACATGTGGATGTTTTTTTAGTATTATTTTTTTATTACTATCTTGCTGTTTTTCTTTCATCAGTAGAAACAAATACAATTTTTTGGTCTGTAGTAATCACACATGCTGAGAAATGCAGTAGACTCACTAGAGTATCCCTGTAATAGCTGTCACACTTGGTCCGAGGGTGTAACCACATCGTTTTACACTTCTGACACTTTCCCCCCCATCTCTGTGTGAAACGGGACACTAATGTGACTGACAGCTGCTTAGATTAATCAGCAAACAAGAGAGAGAGGGAGAGAGCGAAAGAGGAGATAGTAAAGAATGTTGAGAGCCAGCATTACCCATTGTGAAGAAGCAAGAAAGGAGCATGCATGTCCATGCATATCTCAGAATGCACCTGTGTGTCAGTGTGTTTGACAAGAATTTTGACCAGAGGAAGTGTGTTGACATGGACTGGCTGTGAACGTAATGCAGTTCCTGTTTAGTGATGTCACTGACCAGGCGGGGCTTTTCTTTTTATGGTTTATTTGCTCAGCAGCTCACTTCCTCAGTAGCTGCCATTGCAAGGAGGAGGGCACTTGTGTGTATGTGTAAAGGGAGTGTGTGTGAGAGAGAGAGAGAGAGAGAGAGAGAGCCAGGGAGAGAGTGTGCCCTTAAAGAAACATACACACACACTAGTGCCAGGTTGAAGCTGCTGGATACCAGTGTACGGGCTCTACAAGCCCACAAGCTCACCAGCATGGACCAGGATCTGGCGAGCAAAAGGCTCCACTCGAGGTAGGACATGAAGTGACGGGGGATGGGTGGATGGACAGAGGGGGTAAAGAACGACAAGGTCTAAAGAACCGAGAGAAACAGATGGAGGGGGTTGATGAAGAACGGTCTGGGTGTGGAAGAGAAGCTTGCTGAGGAGAACGAGCATTTCACAGAGTCCTACAGCTGTGCAGAGAAAAGCAAAGGCACAGTTAAAGGACACGTGGTTAAAAAAAACCTGGACTTTCTATAACCAGTGTCGATTTTTGTTCCTCCTGCTTTATCTTTTTGCATACGTGTCGTTCAACAGAGCTGCTTCAGCACTGCCTGGCTGTCTCGTGTCCTCATGTAGCTATTTCCTCATTGCCTCTTGTCTTCTTCCTCCCAGCCAGGTGCCGTGAAAGAATTTTAGCTACGAAAGCTTTTGCCTTTCTGTCTGAAAGATAAAAATTCTTTCTAAAAGCTTCTGCCTTAGATTGATTTTCAAAAAAAACCAACCAATTCTTGACTTTTAAGTGATCAGAATTTTGTTAACTGCGACATGGTTTGCAGAATTCATTCTACAACTGCAGTTCAGTTTCTATATAAAGTTACGAAGACAAAGGTTAGGGTTTAAGCGTGGAAATTTGTAATCGTACACATTTATACAAATTAAAATGTTTACTTGTTGAATGTTGAAAGATCTCAAGATGTTGGGAAATAAGGTTTGTTTAAAAGAAGTTTCAGAACATTTTAGAACATTTCATAGTTAAGCTTTTGTGTTATGTTGTGTTATACAGTAGCGGGAAACTTTGAATCTTGTTCCTGGTTCCTTGTTGATGTTTGACCTTGAGTTGATTTTACAGCTAAACAGTAAGTGACTGGATCAGCCTGTTTGCTGTACTGGGTTTAATAATTACAGATAAACACTTGTTATTATAGTATAGGGTACTAGTTCATGAAAGAGAAGGAAACTAGGTTGTCTTAATGTTATGCTGATAAGTTGTTTCTTGTTGGTTTGTTGCTGTTAATCAGCCTTGTTTAACATGGATGTGATATTTAAGGAGTTTAAAGAAATCCATTTAAGTTGTAACATAAGCGAGTGAAATGAGTGAAACTAACATTTCACAAAATGAAAACAACTGTATAAAACATGTAAATTTGAGTAAAAATATATTTGCATATGTTTCACCACTAAGACTGTAGCATCTGTGCTATGTTTTAAAAAGATCAGAACAAAATGTAAACTGCCTTCTGGTTATTAGCTGCAATGGCAGGAATTGAGATTGAAAGTGAGCTGTAGTAGATCCCCAACTTTTGATTTAGCAAAAGTTTCAGAAACATTTGACAAGCTTACTGTACCTCTAACATTTCAAAAATAATGTTTTAAATGCATGTTCATGTACTAAATGTTTGCTTTACAATGTACAGTGTGACAAAACTGTATGTTACAAAGAAACAACTATGGAAAATTTGTAGTAGCAAATTTGTAGAAATGTCTACAAATGATATATAAAATGTTTTCAGAACAGAGAACATGGCTGATTAAAAGGGGAATGATCAGTAGATTATTATCAAACTTAAAAATTGTTAGCTAGAAAACAATTAGCTTAGAATAGAAACCTTTAATGCAACAGGTGAGGTTTAATGAACTGTTCCTAGATGAACTTTCATGTAACATATTGGATTCTAATAGACTTTCTGCACCAATACAACAGTAGCATATTACTGAAATATGACCAAAAAAAAAAAAAATCATATCTACTAAACATAAAGTAACCCGAGACTTGGTTGTGTGATTATGGCGAATATATTGTGTCACTAAGACAAGAAAAGTTGTTGGTGTTTAACGCATTTCATCATGTCCATATCATGCAGTGCACAGTATACCAGCAGCTCTTATTATTTGTGTGTTTGGTGTCCCCTTTCGGGTTCCTATAGGAGCTTTACTGATCCACATGAACAGGCCCTTTGTCTCGTGTGTGTTTGGCTTTTATCTCAGGCCTTCACCATTTACATTTAGATTTATTCATCTGGCTGGCGCTTTTATCCACGTGGAAGAATTGAAGCAGAATTCAAACGACAGAGCTGATTGAGCAGTTTAGGGGAAATATTTCATTTTGAGGGAAAACAGCAGTTTCTGGCAACCCTGGGATTAAAATTTGCATGTATAACTAATTACACAACAATGACAGAACTTCTATTTGACTTAATTTTTTAATTAATTAATTAATTTATTTATTTTTTTTTATTTTAAAACTGGATAATATGGATAATTATTATCTATTAGATAAGATATTGTGGTTATGATGTCGCCTCAGAACATTCTGGTTATCTTTATCTAGCTAAATGTAAAAACATATTACATCATTATAAATCAACTGAATATAATTTTACAATAACTATATATCGTTTTTGTTTGTTTTGTTAAGCATAACTACAATAACAATTGCTAAAATGTTTATCTCATTGTATGAGAAGTGCCACAAAGTAATCCCAATATATACAAAAGACACTTTCTGTTCTTGCTAATCATATAAATTATGCAACATAAGATCATAAGATCACATCTACTGCTACCTTAGTTATTTGCCAAACGTTAGTTATATCGGTAAGTTTATATGTATAGGTAAAACTTGCATCTTTTATGATAAAGCAGTTAATGGTTATGTGTGAAATTAAATGACTTTATGACTTTAGGTTATTATAATTTTTTATATTAGTGCTACAGAAAAACAAACCAAAATCATAATTATATCATAATTGTCAAATTTATTTACCCACATTTTATTTCTATTATTGCAAATAAAACTCACAAAAAACATGAAATACAGTTTCAACAGTATAATGAAAGACCACCATAGAGCACCATAGAGATGTTACTGTCTGGGTGGCTTTAATAAAAGGGTGCCAAAATATTTTACCAGTTTTCGTTACAAAGCAACGAAACTTGAAGGTAACTGTTTAGTAAATGATGTGATCATGCACTGAAAATGCTAAATGATAAATGGTTATGATATAAAACCAGAATGAAAAGCAAAGGAGTGGGAAGTGCTATTAGGTTGCTAAGGAGAAAAAAGAATGGGGTGGAAATAAAGGAGGGAATTTTTTTTTTTTTTTTTAGAGTTTCTCTCTGGTTTCCTTGACAACTGGACTTCACTGGCTTCATTTAGGTTTGGATTAAAGCTCTGAACGCCTCGCTGTAACTCGACACAGCAGAAAGCAGAGACTAAGTCGCACTGATTCAGGGTCAGACAGCCTTTATGCATGATTTATATAAAAGCTGTTTGAAAAGAAGACATGCGGGAATGTCTACATGACATCAATTTATAATAATAAAAAGGTCTGTGTTTTCTTCCTGTTTCAGATTTTCAAATTTTTCTATAAAAGCTTTAAAAATGCTACAAATACTATACTGACTGATGTATAAATTACAGGGAGTTACAGGCCCTTAAAAAAACTGGGTTAGGAATAAACAATTTCACAGTGCAGTAATGTATACTGTATATGATGAATAAAGCGTGAATTAAATTTTTTATATAACTACACACAACATCTGCATTTTAGTTCAATTAAATGTACTGCTGGCCAAAAATGTATTGTTGAGCTGTTGTCTTGAGAAGTATCCCAAAATAATTCTAATAGAAAAAAGCTATCCATTTTATCTGCTCTCAAATATAATCAGCCTGGCAGCAAACTTGCAAATTTTGCTATTTATAATCCCAAAGGCAAATTATATTGTTACAGCTGCCAGTCCACAGTTAAAAAATTGCATGTTTATCTAACAACCTCAGCAGCAACCTCATTTCCCCTCTCATCGATCCTCGTCAGGTCTCAAGTACTGAGATGAACATTAATAACATACATTAATGCATCCAGGAGAAAAATTAATAAATGTACAATAAAATGCTTTCATGAGATATCAGTTTACATATTAACAAACAATATCCTGATCTTATGGACATGCTAAGCTATCATTTTACACCATTGATTTTGGTCTGTATTATGGTGCATTAATCCAAAGAGAATACTCCCTGGCTCAGATGTGAAGTTTGTGACTTTCACAAGTTATATTTACCCTTTGTCTTTGAGTTTTATTATTCATTGAGCCTCAAAATCTGAAGCTGTTTTCAAACAAAACAGCATTTTTCAAAATCCACAATGATGCATTTGGCTTGGTGAGACCACAGGCCTGTTATTATGCTGTAATTGTTTCTGTCTTCGCTAATTACCCGTGTGTACTGTGCTCTCCGTGGTGGGATGACCACAGGCACGTCTCTTCTCCTGCCAGTGAGGCCATCGGAGCGGTCGAATCTCAATGCCAGCCCTGGACTCTGGAGTTCAGCCCAGTTTTTGTGGTTTGTTTCGTATCACAGTCTGAGCCTGGAATTTACTGCTGTGTGGAATGAAGGGTCTTCGGGCAGGAAAGCCATTGAACTTTGCCAGACTTTGAACTTGCAAAAACTCTCATGCGAAACCTTCTAAAATGGTGCAAATGTCCGGATTTGATTAATATTTAAACCAATATTTTTTCGATCTTACAGAGGTGCAGCTACAGAAACAGCAATTATTTGCCATCCCAAATAAAATGTTATTACATTTTTAAATCCACAGACTGCACATAAACCTTTTCTAAAGATGTTATCATGTGTATAGCATTTAAATGAAGGGGATGCATTTATCAGGAAACTAAAAGACCAAAAAGAACTCAGAGGGAAACGCATGGAGCAGCTGTGTAGTGCATAAAACCATCAGACTCAACCAAATCGGACAGTTAATAACTGGAAGAAGACCAGGCAATTCTTTAAAATCTAATCTTCAGACATCCCACACTGCAATAATTCATTTTCAAGGAGATCCCCCTGCCATTATTGTCACTGCTGTTGTATTGCGCAGGAGTACACTTTACTGCACTTTGGAGTGAAGGATGTTTTGCAGTTTGGGCTATTTTGATTAAATTTAACTGGCCTAATGGAGAGAAAGAAAGAGAGAACAATTTTGTTCATTAAACCTAAAAAAAAAAAAAAAAATCTGTAATACTTTATATGATTTGAGGACATCAGGGAGCTGCTGCTAACATGTGGGAGACTCACAGAACCTTTGTGAGTAGTGGGATTTCTTGATTTTCTTCTGTTTTTTGCAAGCGTGTGTGCTCATGGTTCCGTTTCGAGAGCTCATTCATAAGTTCAGTCTGTTTTCATTTTTGTCTCCATCATTATTGCTTGGCACTTCTTAGCAGTACCAGCCTAATCGCCGCTGCTTTTACGCTCGTTTCTGGACATCATGGGCTTGTACTGCGCTTGAAAGGATCACTTTATATTTTGTATTAATTATTTTAATGGTTTTTTTGGGGGGGGGGACTGTGGAACAAATTTGAGTTTCCATTATTTCTTATAGGAAAATTTGCTTTACGAGTGTTTTGAAATACGAGCCCACTTCCGGAATGAATTACGGTATGCTCGTAATCCAAGGTTCCACTGTACTTTTTGAGCAAAAGTAGACTGTTTGCCATTCTGATATTTTTTCGTGACGCTCCTGATCTGTATCTGCTTGAATTTTTTTTCCTATTTTGCTGCTCCACATACAGTAACTGGCTGATTAGATAACTGCATGAATGTGCAGGATTATAAGTGTTGGCAATAAAGTGGACCTTGAGTTCACATGTTACTATAGAAACCATAATCTTGTAGCAAGACAATTTGGAAGAAAAACAACAACAACAACAACAACAACATCAAAAACTAACAAACCGATTGTATAAAGACCATACCATGTTAGCCTTCTTTCCCAAACTTACACAAGTTCCTCTTGCTGTCTGCTTTCTAAAAATAACCCTGACAGTCTGCACAATGCACTCGAATGACCTTAGTAGCCGATTTGCTTTTAATTCCTACAGATTCCTTCTAGTTTATCATTTGATCGATTAGCGTTTGCACCGAGATGTTTGGAAGAGTTACCCTAGTCGTACATAATCCTGATTTACGAGGTCAAAGTTCATTCAGTTAATCAGCCTCGTGACTGAAATCTTTAAACTCGAGTTATGCCGGATGAATTATTGCAAGAAATACACTCTTTGGAAAACGAGACTTGGTTTTCATCCATGCTTCTCCTCCAGTCTCCACTGGCTTTCTGCTATGTGAACAGATTTATTGTATTTGGCCGCTCTGCTTGTATTCTTGGCTTTGACTTGCGTCTAGACTGAGCTACATTTATCCAGCGATATTTTGTGGCGCTTCAGTTAGATCGTTTGTTATATTTACCTGACTGAATCTGTGCGATTAAAAACTCAGTTTGAAATGAGTTTATGTTTTAACTCCAGACTGAGTTATGATATCTTTTGAGCTAAAATCACATCTTTCTTTTGGGGAAACTATTAAGGGATCTTTGCAGAGCCTGGAAAGGTTGCAGTTACAATTCTTTAGATGAAAAAAAAAAATTACAATGGGATGAAATCAGAAAACAAACAAATGCCTGAAAAAAAAGAGCCCTGAGTTGTCTATGTTATCATCTCGGCACTCTCTCGGCTACTCTGTAATCCTGCTGCTTCCCAGATCTCATTAGCGATAATTCTGGATGACTCACGTAGAGCAGCTGTGGCTATTCGCATGTGTAATGATCGGCTCGCCTCAAAACACCTCCTGGATGAAAATGCAGTTGATTTACACCTTACACTCAAGCACACTTTGTTAAAGATTCATTAAGGTCTTGACCTTGTGCTGATTGAAGCACTAAAGGTTTCTGACCTGCTGTGAGGAAACTCATCATCACAGCGAGTCGCTAAGATGTCTCACATTTGCTTCTAATGCTCAGATCAAACGGTGCGAATGTCAAGAAAAGCACATCCTTTCTATGATCTGTAGACGGCGGCTTAAAAACCCGAGCGTGTGTTAGCATGGCCTGTGATCTGCCAATCATCTTGCAGGATGTGACATGTCTACCAGGAAAGAAGCGAAATCAAGAAGCTGAGTGCTAGGTGCTGCGCTGCACTACGTCTTATCTGTCAGTGCCTGGGAATTCGATTACTAAAAAGTTATTTTAACTTTGATGAGGGTTAAAGAGGGGATATCTGATCCTGAGGAACTGATAGAAGCTGAAACCACATTTACTGTTGGGGAAGAGAAAAACCGTTAATGTGTATGCGCTTATTAATTTTGCTAACTGATCTACAAAGATCCAAATATCAAATGTTAGAAGTTCAAATATCATAAAGAGTAAAACCGAAATTGCTAGACATGTGTACATGTCAATGTTTACACCAATTAAAAGGTGCTGAGATGTGTCAAAAACTTAAAAACACATGACATTTATGTGCCATAAGTGAACACATGGGTGTGTGACATGCTCTAAATGTATTATTGTAAAGTTCATTCATATTTTGCTTTTAAATGTAGAGATGCTAAGACTTAATTTTAATTAAATATATGTTTGGTCGTACAGTACTAATCTATGCATAACTTTGTCATTGCTGATGAGACGCTTTTCAATTAGTTTATCAATAAACTTCCAAATTTCATCCTCATTAAAGCATCAGGATCTCATTTTCAAATTCTTTGGTAGAAAAAGTGTACTGCAAGCTACTTCTACTAGAAAAACATATTAGCCAAAACAAAGACCAAGAACTGGCATAATAAAAACAGACAAAACCTGCTGAGAGTCACTAGGTAGCTATAATTAGTTCATTTGTCTCAGTGTAATCATGTGTAATCTTGTAATAATGTCTCTGTAATCTTCTGAAAATTGCATTCATTTGTGCACTTAATACTTGGGGCTCCTTTAGCATAAATTACTAAATCAATGCGTCATGGCATGGAGGTGATCAGCCTGTGCCACTACTGAGGTGTTATTGAAGACCAGGTTGCTTTGATGGCAACTTTCAGCTCGTCTGTATTGTTGGTTCGGGTATTCGACATCTTCCTCTTGACAATACTCAATAAAGAATCAGGCCAGGTGAGTTGGCTGGCCAATCAAGCACTGTTTTGGCACTGTGGCCAAGTGTTAAGTCCTGCTGGAAAAGGAAATTAGCATCTCCATAAAGCTTGTCAGCAGACAGAAGCATCAAGTGCTCCTCTAAAACGTCCTAGTAGATACCTCAGTTGACCTTGGACTTGATAAAACACAGTGGACCAACACCAGCAGATGACATGGCACCTCAAATCATCACCAACATCCTATTGGACTTTAACCAGCTTAAATTATCTGTCTCTCCACTCTTCCTTCAGACTCTGGGAGCTTGATTTCCAAATTAAATGCAAACTTTACTTGCATCTTTAAAGAGGACTTTGGACCACTGATCAACGGTCCAGTTGCTTTTCTTTTCAGCTCAGTTAAGATGCTTCTGAAAAGCAACAATGGCAGCCAATTTTCTGATGTCTGTGCATGGTGGCTCTTGATGCCCTAACTCCAATCTCCTTCCACTCCTTTGTGAAGCTCTCCCAAGGCCTTGAATTGGGTTTGCTTGACAATTTTCTTACATTTGAGGTCATTTCTGCTGCTGCCACATGTACTGAACTAGATTGAGAGATACATATAAAAAATAGTAATTTAAACTCAGTCAAAATTAAATATCTGAGCATTCTAAGACAACAGATTAAAAATATTAGTTATCTAAAAAAACTGTCTTGAAATATTTCACTTCTGTCTAATGAATCTAGAATATATGAAAGTTTAAAATTCTTCAGTTTTATATATACAGTATAAATCACATTTCCACAATGATCTCTTTTTTGGGATGCATTGATGCCCCTATAACAACAAACACATACTGTATGAAAATAAATAGGACCTGGTAATTTGCAGTTTATGTGAAAGTTGCAACATTTTGTAGACCATGCTATTAAATCAGGATCTGAGAATTTATTAGATTTCTTCTGATCTAATATCAGTGAACCTCCAGGGCTCCCCTGGTGAACAAATCAAATGGAGAACACGCTCTGCATCGAACCATTAAATCTCCAATACGATGTCCCCTGAGTCTCCACCTTCATTAATGATTAATTGGCTTAATTAACCTTCTATAGGGACCAAGTGGTCAGCAGCAGACCCTGACAGCATGTCACTGTATTCATCTACAAGGTGGAAGTGGAGGTACATGCATCAAGGACAAATTATGGCTCATTCATTCGAGTTGTTTTCACAGCCGGATAGGTTTCCTTCAGGGCTCAGGACTGATGTATGATGGTAAAAGGAATCCAGAAAGTCTTGCTCATTAGCATGCTTTATGGAGATCACTTGCTTAATTGCTGCTGGATGGAATAGAAATAAATGACAGGAGGGTCACTGTGGGGTTGCACCATCATGCCCTTCTCTTAGGACCTAGGAGTCCTTAACTGAATATGTGTCAAGATCAGCAGGTGCCGGATTAGCCGAGTGTCTAAAGCTCTGGGTGTCCTTAAAGTAGTGCTAGTGCACTGGAGGATTAGAGCAGATTGTGGCTCTGGCTCTAACAAGAGGAACAGTGGAGTCTTTTGCCTTTAGATATTTAACTTCATCATCCACAAATAAGCTTTCTTGGATTCTAAACCAGTTCATTTCAAGGAGATTTGGGTCTTTGAAACCTCATGAATGGATCTTGCTCTGGATTAGATAGAGTGGATGTTAAAACAAGCCTGCAAAGAGATTAGACTCACTCCATGCTTTCATAATGTGTTTTTATACTTTGGTTTTGTTATCAACATGACGCCTGAGAATACCATTGTGGATTTACTTCTAAAACTCTTGTTTCATGGAACACTGTTGCAGAAAATATCTCCAAGACTTGGTTCTTTAGCTCTTCGGAGTTCTGAAGTTCACAAACATCTGTGATCTGTGATCTCGGATCTGTGAACATCCATCAAATCCCAAAACATCTAATCTAAATAAGCATTCGTCTTTGGTGGTTTCTTCATTACATCCTCGGATAAGTTCCCGGACGATCCCATCATGTCTGCTGAAGCTTGTCCTCTAAGTGGGGCTCAGATCGCCTTGTGTAGACTCCTCCATCGCGGACCAAGACCGCAAGTCACACTGAAACCTCTACGAATTGAGTTAGAACAGTATGTGGAAAAATCCCGGGCAAAACAGAAACAAAGGTACAAACGAGTTTACACTTCATTACATTTTTGATTGTATATATTTTATAACCAACAGATCCGTAGCAGCTGTCCTGATCCTCAGGCACTGTATGAGAATGCACTTTTTAATGATCGGATTGTACGATCATCTTGAGCTGGTGCGGATGTTATTTACATCAGGCATTCAGATGCTAATCACTAGCATATTACTAGTTTTCTCATTTGAATATTTTGCATATCATGCAGGGCTTCCAGAACATGTACAGCAGGCAGACACTGAGAGCAAGTTAAATCTCAATCACATTTAAGGGTGAGATCAGACCATATCATTTATTATTCAAAGGATGGAATAATAATTGGTTGTCCCAGTGACTCATTCCGTGTTCCAGTCCAAGGAGTGAGTCAGCCATTAAACTGATCGCAGTTTCAGAAACTCAGACTCCAGTCATTTTTCATTCATTTAGAAAAATATATTAGAGTGCTTACAAATATTAAATATGTGATACAGTACAGTACATTGGGTACTCTATGAAAATCAAGCTACTTTAAATAATTTACCAATTATTAATTTATAAACAGATCAATCTCTATTAAAATGATCTCTAAGATAACGATATGAGTGCACCTTTGACCAGATTATCTATTTTTAACATGAACGGTCACTCCATCAAAACCGCAGCCGTTAGCTGTCCAGGTAACACTCACAACGTTTCATGGATGTTATAATCTAGTCAACCAGTTATTTGACTTTCTGGAAATATTTACTAGTCTGTACTCAACGTCAAACTCTCAATGTCAGTGTTCCAAATCATTCTTTTTAATTGGATCCAATAATTAAAGAACAAAAAATAAATGAATAGAATTGTTCTTGGTAAGGCGGAATGGTGGCGTAGTGGTTAACACTGTGGCTTTGAACTGCCAGGGTCAAAGTCCGTGCTTGTTGGGTTTCCTCTGGGAACTCCGGTTTCCTCCCACAGTTCAAAGACATGCAGATTAGGCTAATTGATGTTCCAAATTTGTATGGAGTGTATGTCTGAGATTGTGTGTGTGTGTGTGTGTGTGTGTGTGTGTGTGTGCGATGCATAGGCACCATGTCTAGGGTGTACCCTGACCTACTACCCTAAGTCTCCTGAAATATACTCCAGGCCCTCTGTGTACACACAATAAGCAATATAGATGTTTTTGGTTAATTCATTGTTATTTTTGTGTCCTTGTTGTATGGAAAACACAGTAAATGGCATGCCTCTGAATGAGAATGTTCTTCAAAATTGATTATTTATTTATTTATTTATTTATTTATTTATTTTTTACCTTGAATGTCAGTTAATTTTGTGCACTTGTGCACCCCTATGCCTGGGGTTCCCTATTAGAAGATTTTAACCCAAGTCTTCAATTAGAAAAAGTGAAATTCACCAATTATAGAGTAATTCTGCAGTAGCCCTTAAAACCCAGTGTATTTTAGCCAATATTTGTTTTGCTGTTTTATAATAAACATATCCTTTTTTTCAGCACAAAATAGGCAATATGATGAACTGAATTTTATTTCTTTTTAACCAGCTACCAGCTAAAAATAGCACAGATACAAATGATCACATAATTTTATTGCTGTTTTCGATTGTTTCTATGACCAAATAAAAAAAAATAATAAAAAAAAAGTAATTTTGGGAGTTTATTTTTGCGACACTGGTAGTGGTAAAATGTACAATGTAAAAGTCATGATAACTTTCGCTTAGGTTTTAAGGGTTTTAATATATTTATATGCAGAAAATTGATATGAAAATTAAACAGTTTGCTACAGCAGTTGCACATTACTAACATACATTAGTAACATACATTTTTGCAATAAGATGTGACTGCGCATCTATATTATATTTATTTTCATTCTGGGTTCTTACCTTTAAGGAAAGTGTTCTGATTGGTCCTGTGTTGTATGGAGAACGTTTCAGGGTTCCTCTACAGTACTCTCCACAAAGCAAGTCAGGGTGGCTGCAGGTTCTCTTTCCAGCCACATCTGATTCTACTTGCTTAATTAGTGAACTAGTCAGCTATTAATCTTCTGATTGGCTGGAATGAAAATTGGTTTCCTAAAACAGGTTGTAATGTTTTCATCATCTGTACGGAAAGAGAAAGAGAGAGAATTCGAAATAATGCTCGGTTCGACCATTTAGTGTTGATCTTTCTTCTGTGATGCTTTTTTTGGACCCTCAGCCTTAAACCTTATTGTGACGATGTACTTCTGAAGCCTTGTGTCCGTAGCTGATGAATGTAAATTGTCTAACATTTATTAAATGTTCTTATGGTATGAACAGTTGTATTTATGTTGTTTTACACACCGCCTTGCAAAATTTCTATAACAGATGCAAACCAAAGGTTTATATGAAACATATCTTAATGTGTTTGTCTTTCTATTGCAACAGTACAGTAGATGCTTCATTTTACAGAAATGGTGAAGCTTTCTGTAAGCAGATGTTTATTTACTGTTTATGGAAGGAGTCTCCAGTGTCACTGGTAAAGCTATAACTTTTCTGAGATGTTAAAAAGCAACCTGTTTTGTTTTTCTCCTTAGGATGGAGGCATCCTGTCTGGAGCTAGCTTTAGAAGGTGAGCGCCTGTGCAAAGCCGGAGACTTTAAAGGTGGGACAGCGTTCTTCGAGGCCGCGGTTCAGGTGGGAACGGAAGATCTGAAGACCCTCAGTGCCATTTACAGCCAGCTGGGCAACGCTTACTTCTACCTCAAGGAGTACGGCAAAGCTCTGGAGTATCACCGACACGATCTCACACTCGCCAGGTAAATACGCTGAACAGGGAATTAAGGGAGTGCTTTTGCGTTTTTCAATTTAATCTCGATCACGTTTAGTTACCAAACACATGAATTTCTAAACTTTTGGGTGTTTATGCTGTGACTCCGAAGTAATCAAAATTTTAATTATTTGTCCTCCCACAGCTGCCAAAGTGAATTTTAATTAATTAAATAATTAACTACAATCCACATACAAGTTATACATAGTTGTATTGTACTATATGCAGTTCTCCCTGGCCATCATACTGAAGGGTGCCAATCATTTTCAAGCCCTTTGTAAACCCTGGCTTATAACGGGTGTCGTCACTGAATGAATTAACGCCATGTGTTCTGAGGATGGACGTGTGAGTAAGCGGTCACATTTGGAGAAACAGGTGATTGTGACAGTGTCGTGTGTCTGCAGGACGATCGGAGACAGGATAGGGGAAGCCAAGGCCAGCGGGAATCTGGGCAACACGCTGAAGGTACTCGGGCGCTACGACGAGGCGGTCGTGTGCTGCCAGAGACATCTGGACATCTCACAAGAGCAAGGAGACAAGGTAGGACAACACACACACACACACACACACACACACACACACACACACACACACGCACGCATCACACGCACAAGAAACAAACAACAGCAAAAAACATCATGGGGGGGGGTGGGGGATGGGTTCAGAGTTTATTTTAATTTCAATACATTTTGTGTTTGACACAACAATCTTTAGAACTGGTTGATATTACACATCTTTTTTTTGCAGATCTAATCTAATTTCAGTTGTCAAATTAGGCATATTTAAAAATTTACATTTTATTGTCAATAATATAAGCATATAAGCATATATTTATATAGTAATTAGATTTAATTGATAATAATAATAAATAATAAAAAAAAAATATATATATAAAAAATAAATATTTGCATTTTACTTTTTGAATATTTTTAAATAGATAACTTTAAGCTGTTTAATTGGTATTTTTTTTTTTTTACAATAATAAAATGCTACAAAAGCTACAATAACTTGCAAATGTATTCTTATTCTTATTATTACAGTATAATAATTCTCCAGTTGGATTATAGATATATTTTATTTATTTATTATTATTATTATTTTTTTTATTACCAGATAGTTTTAAAATAAGTTCTTCTGATTGTTGAGACAGGGATTAGGATCTCTTTGTATTCTTTTTCTTTTCTTTTTTTTTATCCATCCCTATAAGCAGATGTTCAGCCTTAGCTGTTGCGCTTAGTTCGGGTTCGTGTGATGAGTTTAAGCTCCTGGAGACGGCTTAAAGAGAGCCCGCAGGTTCCTTCCTTCCTCACAGCGTCGTTATCAAACAATCAATACAAAAAATGTCAGCGCATCAGCAGGAGGGGAAACCGAGAACCTCTGCAAATGTAATCTCTGGTCTTCACACTGAGGATGAAACGGACCAAACAGGTGCTGAAATGAGCGTTACATCTCTCAGCGGCTTTCTGGGAGTGAACCTATCCACTGTCTAAACCTCATAAACACCACTGCGAACACCCTACCACTTTGGCTGTGTCCTAAACCCTGCACTAATTAGTTTACAAGGGAACACAACAAAACTGCATTGTGGATGTGTCTCAAACTACACTACATGGAGAACATCGACACTACAACATAGACTCGTCCCAAACCACACTGCCATTTCGACTTTATAGGGAACACATTATAAGCCACCTCACCATCTGTTAACTACCCCACACTGCACCCTATACACTATATATAGGGCACACAACCACATGATGTCTCTACTGTGGCTCGGTCTCAAACCACACTCTTAATTGAACATACAAGGGAGCAGGGAGACCACAATTAATGTGTCATTAATTACTACAACACTTTTATGTCTCAGCGTCTCTTAACTATGGGCGTTTCCCAAACCACACCTTATAGGCCACATAAGCGCCTTGACTCATGCCTTATGATCCGTTCACTGTGGCTGTGTTCCCAATCAAGCGGTTTATTCAGTACGTACTGTACAAGTCCTGTCCCAGTCCACTGTGAACATGTCCCAAACCACACTCTGTGCACCATCAAGGGCGGGTAAAACACCACTGCAAACTTACCATCTGTCAACAGACAGCGGGCACTATAAAGGGTGCAGGGTCGTGTCCCAAACCACACTGAGCAATTAGATTTTGCTTAACAAAAAGTACAAAAACTAACAAATTAAATTAAAAGCTAAACCAGTATTGACAAGTAATGCAATTATGTGTGTGTGTGTGTGTGTGTGTGTAGGTTGGCGAGGCCCGCGCTCTGTACAACATCGGTAACGTGTTTCACGCTAAAGGGAAGCAGCAGTTGTGGGGATGTTCTCAGGAGCCGGGAGACCTGCCGAGTGACGTGAGAGACACGTTACAGAGAGCCACCGCTTTCTACGAGTGAGAACACGTCATTCATTACTTACGGTGTTATCTATTCTGACACATGACCTCCATCTGACTTCACTCTTACACTTTTTCACAAACTGGTATCTTCTTCATCTTGTTTTTGAAACTCGTCCAGTCGTGTGTGGTGTTGAAAAGACTCAGAGAGGATAAGAGCTGAGTGTGTTTACAGACGGAGCTCACGTACACACACAGAGACACGACAGGTGGAGGGGGAAAAAACGCAGTATAAACACTACTTAGGAGAGAGTAATTTTCCACAGAGGCAGTGTTTGGTGTAAAAGCAGCGTGTAGGGGAAACTCACACCACAAACACACACCACATACACACCCACACACACACACACACACACACACACACAATATGGGCTCAAAGAGAGAGAGAGAGAGAGAGAGAGAGAGAGAACACAGGTCTGAGAGTAAAAACTCTCCTTTATTTCTCTCTATAATCCTCTGTTACACTAATGCCCGTATCCCAGTGTTTCACTAGTGCTTGGACACCATAGAGGTAGCAAGTGTCTGAGTGATCAGAAACACTGGCCTTCCAGGAACTCCTTTAATGGCTCAAACTTGTGGAAATGGCTCGGAGTGAAGACAGGACTGTAGGGGGACTCCTAGACGAGTTCCTGTAACATGCAAGTGGTGTTGGTGAATGATTGTGTGTACAGTTCACACAGACATTTATGGACGTACAGTCTTCTTTAAAACGTTTGCACCGTTCAAATGTTTTACTGCGGCTAAGAGTCTCATCACTGTGCCTTCATTCACCAGACAAATCTAATTAATACCATGGAAGGGGAATAAAATGGTGCTATAGCTGTTCCTAATAAAACAGAAATTCTCCAAATCTTAAATAAACTTCACATTCTCTCTCTCTCTCTGTGATGTGCTTATAGATCTCTCGTTAACTCGTACTGTATGTGAGATCAATCTAATTAACCATAACAACCCTTTGTTTACGTACATCTTTGACAAATCGTTTTATACAGTTTTCTTCTTCTATAAGCGGCCACACATTGGTCACATGACACAGCTCAACCAATAAGAATACAACGTAGAGAAATTTAAACAATAACAATATAAATAATATATTCTGTTAATTATTAACACTTTTACATCTCAGTGTTTGTTGTCTTCTGTCCTCCTTCATTTATGCTTCAGGATGAACCTGTCTCTGGTGAAGGAGCTGGGTGACCGGGCCGCTCAGGGGCGGGCTTTCGGTAACCTCGGTAACACACATTACCTGCTGGGGAATTTCGTTGAAGCCATCAAGTTTCATCGTGAGGTATAAAAACAACAAAATAAATAAAACAACAACAAAACTCTGCAAAACTTTACAAAGTGTTCCTGATAATCGGATAAGAATTACAAGATAATGCAATCACTTCTAATTCATTAGTAATTAAACAACACATTAATTAACATACTCTTATTTTTAACATAGTTTTTTTTTAGTTTCAATAATAAACAAATAAAGAAATGCAGTGTACACTTTTATTAATATAATGACTGAATTATTACATTTACTCTGTACAATTTTGTTAATCAAGTTTAATTAAAATAATTTAATTTAAACAAACAGATTTTCTGTACAATATTTTTTGCATGAATTATTTAAGCATTTAATTAACGAAGCGAAAATCCTTGACACTTTCTAAGAAGTTTGTCTACATAATTAATAACTTGTATTAACACGTTCGTATCACTTCACAGGGCATTCATAAGGCATTATGAACTATTTTTAAATAATTAAGGAATATATGTATAGATTTTTAATAGTTTTTATGAATATATTATATGGCATGTAGCTGTGTGCCTTATGAGGCATGTGTGGAAGTGCCTTATGAGGCGACATAAAAGCGCTATAAGCACTAGACACTCTGTAGTAATCATTCTTTAAATGGTTTATCAATGTCTTTGTAATCATTTATTTCTTTAATTATTTTTTTTAATTATAAGTAATTATCATGGTCTTATGGATTGTCTTGCATTGTAGTTTTATTACTGATACCGCATCCTACAGTACATATGGCCTTCATAGGAACTTTTTATGAACACTTGTTATTCTGCTGTTGCTCAGTATAATGACTGTGGAGTTTATTTATTTATTTAAGGTCATCATTAATGAACCCCAATATTCCACTTACGTTAATTAGCGAAGCAAAAATCCTGAACAGTTTCTAAGAAGCTTGTATCTGTATTAAACTATAAGCACATTCATATCACTCAACAATGCATTCATAAGGCGTTATAAACTTTTTAAATAATTAATGAACATATATGAGACTTATATGAGACTATATGATGAGATTTTTATTAGTTTTTATAAATATATCTTCGTTCATGCATACGGGGGCTTGGTAATATAGCGCGTTCATAACTTGTAGTGTAGTTGTAGTAAACAGTAGCTGTAGTGTCTTATGAGGCGACATAAAGGCGCTATAGTGCTACACACTTTGTAGTGCATTCTTTGAAATGTTTATCAATGTCTTTGTAATAATAATGATGTGTAATGTCTTATGAGTTCAATTATAGCTTTATTAATGATACTGTGGCCTACTTAAGGCCTTCATAGGAACTTCCTATAAACATTTGATGTTCTGCTGTTTCTCAGTGTGGAGTTAATTGATTCGTTGAAGTGATGATTAACAAAGCAAAAATACAAATACTTACCAGGATAAGATGTGTTGCATGCTGGATTGTGGAGAAACATTAATTATATTTCATAAACACTTCATAGTGAAACTATTCCTTTTTGTTGCTTTATTACTCAGAGACTTTCCATCGCTAAAGAGTTCGGAGACAAAGCGGCGGAGCGGCGAGCCTACAGCAACCTCGGCAACGCTCTCATCTTCCTGGGGCAGTTCACCTCAGCCACAGAGTACTACAGGTACAGCAGGGCTACTGCGACATCTAGAGGACTGCAGAGGAACACACACACACACTCACACACTCTCACACACTCACACTCACACAGTACATGACCTCTCTGATACTACTTACCAACAAACAAATGAACAATAATTCTATCTTGCTTAACGTGTGTGTGTGTGTGTGTGTGTGTGTGTGTGTGTGTGTGTGTGTGTGTGCGCATCAGGAAAACCCTGCAGCTCTCCCGCCAGTTGAAGGACAAGGTGATGGAAGCTCAGGCGTGTTACAGTTTGGGAAACACATACACACTGCTGCAGCAGTACGACCGCGCCATCGACTACCACCTCAAACACCTGCTCATCGCTCAGGAGCTCAACGACAGGTGTGTGTGTGTGTGTGTGTGTGTGTGTGTTCTCTAGGAATACTATAGAACTATTAAGCAATTAAAACTCTTAAGCTATTCATAAGCAAGTGGTGCACTAATTACAAAAAACAGTTAATGTGTGTGTGTGTGTGTGTGTGTGTGTGTGTGTGTGTGTGTGTGTAGAGTGGGAGAAGGCCGAGCGTGCTGGAGTTTGGGGAACGCCTATGTGTCTTTAGAAAACCATCGCCAGGCTCTGCACTACGCACACAAACACCTCGACATCTCCAGAGAGGTAAAGCTATTATTATTATTATTATTATTATTATTATTATTATGTAAATAATGTTTTTTTTGTCTATTGTTATATTTAATGTTGTGAAGTGTTGATGGCGGCTTCACAGCAGCACTGACACCGGAGACTCCTTCCATAAATGTTAAATAAACATCAAAACATATCAGGAATTTTTATTAAATGTCTCTCTCTCCCTCTCTCTTCTTCTCTCATGCTCCCTTGTTTTTTCTTTCTCTCATTCGCTGTCTGTCTGTCTCTTGTGTCTTTCTCTCTCTTATTCTGTCTCTCTCATTTTGTGTCTCTGTCACTTTGTTCTCACTGTCTCTTGTTTTGTCTCCGTCATTTTTCTCTCTCTTTCTCCATCTCATCTTCCTTTCACTCTTTCTCTGGATGTCTCTTGTCTTTCTTTCGCTCCCTCTGTCTCGCTATCTGGGACTTTATCTCTCTTTCATGTTCTCTTTCTCTTTTTCTCTCTCTCTCTCTCTCTCTCTCTCTCTCTCTCTCTCTCTCTCTCATTCTATCTCTTTATCTGTCCTTTTCTTCCCCTACTGTCTCTGTAATTTTCTCTCTCTTTGTCCGTCTCATTCTGTCTCTCTCTCTCTCAGATCGGGGACAGGAATGGGGAGTTGACGGCTCGGATGAACGTGGATCAGCTGATGGAGACGCTGGAGGTGAAAGAGGGAGACCTATCGCCATGCGGCTCCGAGTTCGAGACTCAGGGTAAGAGAGAGAACACACACACACACACACACACACACACACACAAAATGTGTACATTAAAAATTACTATCTACAATATTGCAGTACAATCTTTATTCT
>JAQQZT010000017.1:1429742-1460424 GCA_030068275.1 Clarias platycephalus
CTTAATAAATAAATTAAATATTCTTTCGTATGTGTGTCCCTCTTTATGTTACGGTCGGGAACGAGCTGGCCGTGACATTAGTAAAATCACTCACACTACAAAATGTCACAGAATAAACAACATAACATTCCTAATATACTGTAGTGTACTGTTTCACAGGAATATTTTAAAATATGCACATTCTTCTGAATAATACATAACCATTCTACACACCCCGATGTGTGAAATGGTTTAACCCTGACTCGTCGTTGGGAGTGTGTAATGTCCTGATGCTCATCGAATAACAAAAAAATTCAATGCTGAATTCTTTTTCACGAAAAAAGAAAGAGCTAATTCTTGGAGGCGACAACCCTAACCATAACCATTTTGCCGATTAATGTTTAAAGACCAATAGTACACCTCGCCAGTTCACAACAACAAAGACAACAACAAAATGTGAGTTACAAATATGAAATAAAAATTCTACTACCTTTGTGAGTTTCCATTCTCCAGGTCAAGGGGTTAAGGATCGGTTTGATTTGAATTAGTTGGAATGTATGAATGATGGGATTTCATCCAAAGGACACAGACCTTGTCTCAAAATAATTACTGTATACACATATGGTTTTAAAATCAGTTGAGGACATATTCTCAAACTTTCACCATCATGTCAATGTAATATGTTAATATTTTAGTTACGCCTTGAAGAAAAAAATATCTTGTAAACAAACAACAGGAACAGGAATTACAGGGGTTGGACAATGAAAATGAAACACTGGCCAATTTAGTGTTGGAGGTTTCATGGCTAAATTTGACCAGCACCACAGGGTCAATGTACATGTACATGGCCGGGCTGCTATAGTCAAAGCTTTGGTCACTTTTGCCTATGCCACATGTCTCTTTCAATGGTGCCAGCAGCGAAAATCTTGGGCTGTGGACAATGTGAAACATGTATTGTTCTCTGATGAGTCCACCTTCACTGTCTTTCCCACATCCGGAAGAGTTACGGTGTGGAGAAGCCCCAAAGAAGCGTACTGTACCACCCAGACTGTTGCATGCCCAGAGTGAAGCATGGAGGTGGATCAGTGATGGTTTGGGCAGCAATATCATGGCATTCCCTAGACGCAATACTTGTGCTAGATGGGGGTGCTACTGCCAAGGACTACCGAACCATTCTGGAGGACCATGTGCACCCAATGGTTCAAACATTGTATCCTGATGGTGGTGCCATGTATCAGTATGATAAAGACTGGTGACAGAGTGGTTTCATGAACATGAAAGTGAAGTTGAACATCTCCCATGGCCTGCACAGTCACCAGATCTAAATATTATTGAGCCACTTTGGGGTGTTTTGGAGGAGTGGGTTAGGAAACTTTTTGCTCCACCAGCATCACATAGTGACCTGGCCACTATTCTGCAAGAAGAATGGCTCAAAATCCCTCTGGACACTGTGCAGGACTTGTATCTGTAATTAATGCTGTATTGGCCGCAAAAGGAGGCCCAATACCATACTAATGAATTATTGTTGTCTAAAACCAGACATTTCAGTTTCATTGTCCAACCCCTGTATATGCGTATGCTTATTAGAAAAAATTCACAATTACTGAAGTATGTGTGTAATAATGACTTTATCAAATGATGATTTAGGCCATATACAGAAACTGTAAAAGTGTATTTAATTAGGAAGGAAATTAGTGAATATTCTAAAAAATAATCTTTTTTTTTAATTAAAATGCAGGTCTAGATTTATTTCAAACTGCATTTTTTTAAAATTAAACCTTCAATAACAAATATTATAGTATAGTATAGATATACTGTAGGCTTGTATTTGCACTGATAGCTTTTAGGCATATATGGTAAATATGCTTTACAGTTCAATATGTGCTTTCCTTCAATTTCACCCACTCACTCATAGTCTATATCACTTTATACTGTGTTCAGGGTGCCGGGGGTGGGGGGAGGGTAGGGGCTGGAGCCTTGACAGGGTCACTTTCAATTTATTTATTCTGGTCAGCAATACCAAAAACCTAAAGTGCTGAGCATTGGTGCGTCAGTGGTAGGTTTCTCGACTTCCCATGCGGAAGGCCTGTGTTCGAATCCCACCCAATACCCAAACCCCAGCCACTGGATAAAGTGCTGGTCCCAAGTCCTGTACAAACCTGTGCAAAGTTGTGTGATCAGATGGTCAGCTGTGGCGACCCCTCAACAGGAGCAGCTGAAAGACTAACAACAACAACAACCACATAACTAAAGCCAGGATTTAATTCTAAGCATGTATGTTGTATTATTTGTTACTGATCAACTTTTACCTGATTCAGAAATTTTGGTCTTTAAGATAACAAAGATGCCCTCTAGTGGACATTAGAGTTCGCAGCCAGCACCATCTAATGGGACGCCATTGATGCTGAAAAGGCGCCAGAAAGCAGGAAAGCGTCATCAACATTCCAGGTTTACGGGACCAAACAAAGAGGTCACTTCCTTCACTTCCTCTTTTTTGTTGGTGCTGCTTAGCAGACAGACAAAAAAGAAACACAAATATACAGAAACTCGCATAAAAGTCACTCAGGAATTTCAGACCTTTAATAAGGTCCGAGAGTTCACCAATACCTGCACTTGAACATTTTCCCAAATAACAGGAGCTCGTCCTGCAGCTTTCCAATATCAGGATGTGACTGTTTACTAGACAATCTAGAGAACGCGTGTCAGGCCAGACAAGTGTACAAACATGGCACAAAACCATGGCACTTGTTATTGAAAATGCTTTTAAATCATCACAGGTTTGCAGGCTTCCTCACACATCACAAGCTCACCAGTGTTTCCTGTTGGGTCTAAAAACACGACGCAGCAGGTATCCGGGTTATCCTCCGAGGAACAGTGACCCGATGAGGAAAGGGAAGAAGATGCCGTGCTCAGGAACAGATCAGGATGTCCCTCTGAAAGCTGAAAAGACAACGCAACACAACACCAGGACGCTACCTGTCATGGTTATTGAGAAAAAGTGACAGGGAATGGCTCATCATGGGATTTGAAAAAGTGAAATTAATATTATATTTTGAGACATTTTGCCTTAGCATCAGTGATGTTTTATAATATATTATATTATTATACACGGGGACTTGTGATGAAATTTCTGGTGAATGAAGGCGTAAACGCGAGTGACATTTAGAGAAGACTTCAAGCACAGTACGGTGATGAGACTCTTAGCCGCAGTAAAACATTTGAACGATGCAAACGTTTTAAAGGATGCCGTCTGTCAATGACGATCCCGTCTGAAGTGGCTCGGAGCTCACTGCAGTCAGCGAGTGGAATGCCTGACCCTTCAAAACTAATGGATAACTTGAGACCGACTTGTAGAAGAGACGCACCTGTCTGTGGGAACTGTACACACATCATTCACCAACACCACTTGCACGTCAAGGGACCTCGGCTGGGAGTTTTTGCCACGTCTCCCGTTCAGTCCTGACCTTGTTCCGAGACATTTCCACATGTTTGGGCCGTTAAATGAGTTCCTGGGAGGCCAGCGTTTCAGACGTGAAGCAGGCAGACCGATCATGACTCTGGTGTACTGAGAAAACTTTCTACCTTGATGGTGTCCAAGCACTAGTGAAACTAGAATAAGTGCATTAGCGTAGCAGGGGATTATATAGAGAAATAAAGGGAGTTTTTACTAGTAAAAAAACTGCCTATGTGACAATTCTATTCAGCTTCTGACAGGTTTTTGAAGAATAAGGGACTTCATTCTAAATATGAATTGTTATAGAGACATTTTATTGCATAAATAATCAAATTATTCTTATTCTCCTTATTGGCCTTTATAAAAATGAGAATGTCATTAAACATTGCATTTCACTTTTGTCTTAATTATTAAGTGTGTACAAATTTATGCAGTGTAATAAATTTAATAAAAGCGCTCAGTGAAGTAAACCTATCACGAGAGGACATTTGCATTTTTTAAACTTAAAAATATCTAAAATCATTCTTTATTTTTATTAAATAAGCTGTTTTAGTGCTCATCAGCTCTTCTGCAGAAATTACTGACAGAAAAAAGTCCAGCACGCATCCAAACTTAACGCCACTCTAACACATAACCGCATGTCTCTTTAGTTTTTGGCCTTGAGAGTCTCCTCTGAGGCTCGTACGGAAGCTCAAACACTTTGCCTTCATGTTACGGGTGCTGAGCGCCTCTTCAAACGACATCACCTCGTTTCCTGTTATTGAAACCTGCAGAGCTCACCGCGTGCCGAGGGAAGGCTACGTGCACAATCTCTCGAGCTGAAACAACACCAGTGAGTCCAGGAAATGCCAAAAATGTTTCTTTTACCTTATACATACCTCAATCTGACTGAGATCAACAGTGAGGGAGGAGACATGCCTGGACTGCACTGTACAGCCTGCAACAGTAATTATAAAACAACAACAGCAGCAGCAACAACAACATTATTATTATTATGATTATTATTATTATTATTATAACTACTACTACTACTACTAATAAAAGTACTACTACTATTAATATATTATTAATGTTGTTGTTGCTGTTATTATAACTATTACTGTATACTGTTGTTATAATAATAATAATAATTATAATATGTTATTATAACATATTATAGTAATATAGCTATATGTTATAATTTAAATTAATATTATAACATCAACAGTAATACTACTAATAATAAAAATACAACTATTAATAGTGCTTTTATTATTACTGTTGGTAAAATAATAATAATAATAATAATAATAATAATAATAATAATAACAACAACAACAACAATAGTAATAATAATAATTAAATGTTTGACTTTTCAGGAATTTGTTATTTTGTTAAAAACGACAAATTCCTGAAAAGTCAAACATTTATCTGAAATTAAAACCTGAAGCAAATAAATCTGCCGTCAGATTCATTTGCTTCAGGTTTTAATTTCAGATAGATGGTTAATTATATTAAAATTACATTCATTTATTTTTATATAAAAAATCTAATTATTTACTAAAGATGATTTTACAATGATATTTTATGGCTCATATGTACCTCATGATGTTAAAATAGAAATTTCGTGCATGTTGTGTGACGTTGCTTCACTGTCACTTTATTGTGTTACTAAAATTAGCTTTGGTCAGAGTAAAGCAGGGAAGTGGTTTCCATTCCTTTGTGGCCTATTTTTTGCTCCCTGTTTTAGTCCGGACATGAGTCTGTGGTGCTTTTCAACACGGTCACTAAGCTGTTTGTGTGTGTGTGTGTGTGTGTGTGTGTGTGTGTGTGTGTGTATGTGTGTGTGTGTGTGTGTGTGTGTGTGAGCTATAGACAAGGTTTTGGGGCAAGCATTAAAGTATGTGGCTGTATTTGTTAAATGTTGCATTTCTCACCAAACCACCGATTATATTTTTAATTGATTGACCTCAACATATAGTGTATCAGACCCTGAGCTTTTGCTTTGGAAGAAAACAGTTTTTTTTTTGTGTGTGCACAAATGTCAGGGACAGCCGAACATTGACATGCTTGGTACTCTATAGCTGTGCAGAACAAAATATATTCAGAAGTAAATCAGGGGAATGAAGGAGATGAATGTGTGTGTCTGGGGATTATGTACATATTACAGTGTCTACACTAGCTTTGCAGGGTGCCCAGGCTGATCCGTGTCCAACACTGAAAACTCCTAATATGGGCGTATGAGCATCAGTGAGCATGAATCATGTTTTCTTTTACATCATGTGGATTGTCTGTGTGTGTGTTCTTGTGTTTGTGTGTGTGGTTGTGTGTGTTATTGTGTGTGTGTGTGTGTGTGTGTGTGTGTGTGTGTGTGTGTGTGTGGCATTACTTACCTGGGGAGGAGATGGTACCAGGATGGCAGTGACGCCATTCAGCAGGATAATGCACCCTGACACACGGCACACATTGGCAGGAGGTACAGGAACGGTTTTAGGAACATGACAACAAGTTTGAAGTGTTGACTCAGCCTACAGTATAAATTATCCAGATCTTATCTGAAAAAAAAAAAAAAAAAAAAAAAATCTGATTAAAATTCATCAAGGCTCCACCTTGCACCAGACAGAACGTAAAGTATCTGCTGCTAATGTCTTTGGTGCCAGATACCACACACACCTTCAGAGGTCTTGTGGTATCCAGGGTTTGAACCCCTCAAAGCTGTTTTGGTGGCATAGGAGGGACCTACAGTACAGGATAATAGGCAGATGGTTTTAATGTTATGGCTTATGCATTTTACATGATTTTATGTTTTGACTATGAAGATGCTACCAACTATATTGCATATAACATTAAAAGCCTTTAAACTATAAGTAGAAATAATATATTTTTTTATATAATGCTTTTTTTTTTTTTTTTTTTACAAAAAGTTTTTTCATTAATAAAAATTGCAAATAAAATATTGAAAGAATAAAAGTATAACATACAAGATTCCGGTGTAAAACCTTGAACTATTCAATTAACTATTCACGGTTAACAGAACAAAAAAAGAAAATAAAACATATACAGTACAGGTCTGGGTACAGGTACAGGTACAGGTTCGAGTTTGGTTCCAGCCTCGGGTCTGTTCTTATCTGTTCTCCCCCTGCTTGGTTGGTTCCGTCCCAATACTCTGGTTTCCTCCCACAGCACCAAAGACATGCAGATGAGGCTAACTGCCGTTCCTAAATTACCTGTAGTGTGTAAATGAGCATACAGTATGTATGTGTGTGTGTGTGGCCTGGGATGGATTGGCACCCCGTCCAGGGTCTCATGCCTTAATATATAGGATAGACTCCAGGACGCCCTGTGAACCTGTATACAGGATAAAGTGGTGTAGTGAGTGAGTATACAATATAAGCAAAATTAACCAGCAATCAAACAAATAAATTAATAACTAAAAAAAAAAAAAGTAAAAAATAGAGAAAACAAACTACCTAAATGGGGGAAAAACAATCACAGTGTTTCACTGATTAAATGTGAATGTCGAGACAATAACAGAGTAGATTTGTGGTTTTCTATTAGATTTAATGAGTTCAAGAGGTTTCGTATTTCACAGAGGAAAGGCGATAGTTTAGGAAGTGATTTAGAAAATGTACATTTATGAACATAGAGCTTGGCCATTAAAATATAAAACTTGATACTGTATTCATATGATTTATTACTATGGCTTAAAAGGATAATTATATCCCTTAAAATTAAATCATAAGATTCATGAATAAAGTGAAAAATATAATTTTCAAGTTGCCGACAAAAAGATTGTACCACACCACAAGTAGAAACAAGATGAGGAATCCATTCTTTCTGTTGGTTGCAGAACGTACAGAAATCCACAACGTCCACAGACTGCAATTATGGAAATAACAGGATGAATCCAATATTCATATAATATTTCAAAGTGAACTTCTTTAACCTTGTTAGGGATAGGATATTTGTATGAGATGTTTATGTTATCAGTTATTAAAACTTAATGAAATGTACTTTTTGCAACATTCTTGTTTAGGTTATGATTTTATGTATTCAGAGGTCCAGGGTTTCACCCCTCAAAGCTGTTTTGGTGGCATAGGAGGGACCTACAGGATAATAGACAGATGGTTTTAATGTTATGGATTATGCATTTTACATGATTTTATGTTTTGACTATGAAGATGCTACCAACTATATTGAATATAACATTATGAATGGTTTGATTAATTTCACACTACTTCACATGAACTGAGATGAGGTGTACAAAGTTGCAATAAGCCACTTTGGATGGAACTAATCACTGATTTAAACTCTCTCTTCAAGAAATAGGAAATTTGTATTTGTTTAATTGATGTAACCATAGAACCTGATCTATGTAAAAAAAGATATGTGATCAATACCTTTTAGATGTCATTTAGAAAGAAAAAGTGACTTCCTTTTAGTGGTATTATTAGCGTTGCTCAATAAGAAAGCTTTATGTGGAGGAAAAATTGAGGACATATGCAGATTAGTGTTTCTACTGTACGCTGTTCTCCCTAAACCTGGTGTGTATCTTATAACCTCGTTTAAACCTCCTATTAACTACCGCCCCTAGCGGTAGTTTAAATTATTACAGCCCAAGGGATTGAGAAGGAAGTGGGCGTGGTTAGCTTTAGACCGGCTCGCGTGTAGCGCACGAGCTCTTCCTCAGCTCGAGAGTTAGTGACAGCGGAGAAACTCACAAACAAACTTTTCTCTCTCTGTAGCTTCGTCTGTAAAGGTGAGTTCTCATTGATTTTAATGTTTAACGGCCATGTTGGAATTATTAATTTTTTGTGTATTTATGTATAATACGACTTTTCCCACCGTTTTTACTAGGAAAACGTGAAATGTAAAGACGTTGGCGTTGTATTTCCCCGTAGGCGGCGACATACAGATTACAGGTTGCCATGGTTACCTGCGCCGCGCTTTTGCGATCATAAACTGTCAAAAAAAAAAAAAAAAAAGTACCCGATCTGCGGTAACTATGGTAACGTCTGACAGTAGTATGTGCTCTGTAGAGAAAATGATCAAACTAATTATAATTATTAATATTTTAAAATTAATTTTAAACTTTGTTTCTAGATTTTCCCCCCATTAATTTGTTTATTTTAATTAACAAACACATTTGCATTTAATTAAATGTGTATTGTTAATCACGTGCATGTTTATTGACTACAATATTTAGTAAATAATTTTTTTAAGTTAAACATGTAACCGATTTATAAAAGAAGAAATATAAATACAGTACATAAAGTAGCAGTAATGGGCAATATTTTATGAAGAATGTGTTATCAACAAAAGCAGAACACACACATTTAATCACATCTTTAAATTGCATGCTGTAAACATTTGATCAGTGTATATATAAGAATAAAATTATTTTTCTTTTTTTAACGATTGTGTACGCATCGCTCAGCCCAAGTCACGCATCTGATCTTATCAGACACTTTAGCGTGCCGTCATCCAGCAGGAACTTTTTACTGAGCAATCCAAACAGTGTAAGAATTAAGAAAACAGATACATCTTCTATCTGTGGTCACTGGATAAAAATGAGTCCCAGGAGATTCCCACCCCTCTAACCCTCCTTAACGCCGCCTCCTTTTCTGTCCTGCCAGGAAGCGTCAAGGCCGGACGGGTGTGATTAGTGCCAGAAATACAACCAAACACACTCTGACACACACTTTAACACACGCACAGCTCTGGAACTCGTGCTGCCCGTCCTCAGGTGCCGGCTAACACAGGGATCGACTCTCCAGAAAGACACCGATTCACACCATGGAGACCTTCAGCACTTTTTTGGCTTTACTGATGATCTTCAGCGCTTCCGCAGCTTCAGGTAACACTGCAGTTGCTTCTCATGCTGTTTCAGTCCAAAATTCAAGAAGGAAAAGGTTTCGTACACAAAAAAGTTTTTTTTTTTTTAACGAAAGGAACAGGGTCCCGTAAGGGTTCCTAAGAGCTTCCCATGCTTCCCTAAAGGGTTAAAATGAACAACTGTTTAGGATGTTTACACTGAACTTCTGCAAGTTATCAGCTGTAGAATACTGGTTTAGAATTGACAGCCGTGTTTGTAGATCTATACTTTAGGAACATCTTTATTCACTGGAGTGTTACTGTGTGTTACCTGGAAACGCACACTCTTAGAACAAGGGAAGGTTCTTTAAGGTTCCATTTGATAATTAAGTGTTCTTAGCTTCTTTAAAAAGTTCTGCTTGATATCGAGCTGTAAGGGTTCCTCACAGACTGAACCTGAAAAACCGACACTTTTTATTGGTTTCTGAAATGACTTTATCTGATTGTGTTCAATATGTCTTCATTATTTCTTAATACAATTTTATAGTAAATTAGTATATAAATCCCTAAACGTTTGTTTATACAGAACATCTTAATACAATTAATCAATCAATCAATCAATCAATCAATCAATCAATCAATCAATCAATTAAATACATTCTGAAAATAAAGAGCAAAAAACAACTCTATGATTTAATGTTTGGTAATGAAGTAGTAATTAACAACTAAGTAATATATTGTGCATGAATTAAGAATTTAATGTTAAGTGATATTCAATTAATAAATAGGTATAATTTTATTTAATATTTATATAATTGTATAATTAATCTTTAAAATGGGTGCGTATTACTGTGTACTACTAAAGCAACACAGTCGCTTGATGATTAGCACTGTTACTTCACACCTCCATTCAGTTTTAGTTTCTCTTTCTGTTCAATTATTTACTTGTTTGGGGAAAAATCATAATATTGATCAATTCAGAAGATAGATACATATGTTATTATTATTAATAATAATAATAATAATAATGAAATGGAAAATAACAGAAAATTTAAAAATGTCAAATGAACGTAAAATAAAAGCAAAACTAAACAGATGTTTTCACAATTTGTCTACATTTATCTAAGTACAGCGACATGCAGTTTTGTTTTCTTCATGTTCCTGGCTTTTATTTTGAAAATGAAATGTTGCATTGTGGGATAAAAATAGCAACTATCATGCATACTTCTGAATTTTTGTGGCGTTGTTTACTTTGTGTAAAATTGAGGTTTAGTTATATTCATACTGTAGACATTATATCTGACACATGCTTAGTATTTCCTGTTAAAATAAGAATATTGCCTCACAAGTTGTTCAGTGCAAACATGCTTTGAAGGTCTTTAAAGATTAGACTGCTGAGTTTTGATTGCGAGTCCCGTTACTAGACGTAAAGTCCACGTGAGTATATCACGTAAGGAAACTCTGTTCAATATGAGGAAACCGTTGTTGTTATTAATACCTCTGCCGGCTGAAAGAACCGTCTATTCTTTCAACAGTGGGCGTGCATCACGGTATATTTACTCAGGTTCAGATTCTTGAGCACGAGCCAGATCGGGACATTGTTGCGTGCTTGAAAAAGAGCAACTTTCCCGATGTTGTTCTCATGAAACGTGTGATGTGAGCCATGTCATGAGCATTGCCTGAAAAGTAATTAACTTTAAACAAAGTGCCGAAATAAAACATCTGCACAAGACATCTGCTACGAGGTGTTATGATAAAGCGAGGTTACAGTTTTAACCGCACAGTTGTTTCGTTTCCACTGCAAGATGCTGTAAACAACATCTTGTTTTACCACAAAGAAGTGTAAACTGCTCAGCCCTGAAAGTCATGAAAGTTACAGCTTTAACTCTGACACTGGAGACTCCTTCCATGAATTTTCCCTCAAACTGGCGGGCCTTGACATTGCAGCGCTTGTGTATCCGCTGAATGCACAAATATTTCTTAAGAATTTCTTCAGAAGGTGCAATCTGGGTATCTGTGGTTTAATCTGGTCACCGTGGTTTATTTGGGATGTGTTTTCTGGGCAGGAAGTGGAACGTCAAAGTACAGAATATTTAAGAAATCCGATTATAGACTTAATGAAGATGATTAATGTCCGCGCTCATCAACATGTATAATGTGTATCTAAATCTTTGGTAGAAATTACACTATATGAGAAGTAAAGTATGGATAAGTGCTTCCACTATGGCATTTGAATGGAACAAAACACCAAAATTTTGCAATTTTTCCATAAAACTAATTTGAAAATCCAAATATCAAAAACATAATGTATAAATGCTCAAAGTTTAAAGTTTTTCAGTTTAAATGACCTTAAATGAAAATAATGCCATTTCTTGGCACTTCTAGTAGATGACCAGCATCCCATGATGCACTTGTTCACCATCCAGCTGATAAAAATGTGTATGAGATAAGAAAAAAGTGTGTGTGTGTGTGTGTGTGTGTGTGTATGTATGTATGTGAGCATGTGAGAAAGAGAGATATGGAGAGAGAGCGAGAAAGGTAAAGGTAAAAAGATTACATGGAGAGAGATGAAGAGAGAGACAGTGTGTATGCTATGTATGAACTGAAGTCTATAGACAGAGAGAGAGAGAGAGAAGGAGAAGAAGAGCTGCAGTGGATTCACAGGGAGCGATATCCTGAGGAAGAGTGCAGCGATCAGGGCGCCATTATATAACGACTGTAACGACTAGACCCAGTGGCCCAGCGGCGTCACCGGCCCACTCCAGGCCCACAGAGAAAGAGACGGGAAAAATAGGCCGCCAGGGAAACAGACGGAGAGAGTCTGAGAGATGACGGACGTCTCCTCTGATGTTCGACCAAAAAAAGTAAAAAACAAAAAAACAAAAAGCAAAATCAGAGAGAGAGAGAGCGAGAGAGAGAGAGAAAATCCCCCTTCTTTGAGCAAATAAAGGACTTCCTTTCTTTTCAAATGAGCTGGCCAAGCTTGAGACATATGACCTCGTGCCCAATTGCACTCCATGCCCCAGACAAAGTGCCCTTGTCCTTAAATTTCAATACCAAGTCTCAAAAATGACACATGAATGCACCCAAACAAGAAAATGTCTGGTTTAAATATCCCATTGACCCAAATGACCCAACCTAAATGCCTCAGTCTAAATATTCCTCACTCAAAAGCATCAAAGCCAATGGCCTTTCAAACACACCACAGCCCAAACTGACAACATGTTGAAATACACTGTACTCTTTCTAAATATCTATAGCCTGAATTGCCTGTCCAAATATCTTTGATGTGAGTAACCCAGTGCCCAATTCCTTTGCGCAGATAGTCTAAAGTAAATGCCACTGGAAGCACACCCCAGCCCAAATGCTTTCATTAAATACCCCACTATATTTCCATTCAAACCAAAAGCCTCAGCCAAAATACCACTTCCTCAGTTGTCTTGCCCATGCATTCCTGAATTAAGTGCCTCAGTCTAAATACCCCTTTCTAGATGTTCCTGGCTCAAGTTCCCTAAAATGTCCTGAGATATGCCTGTACTCCAAAATGTCCCTGACTTCAATGTTCGAACAATGCTCTGGCCTTGGCCAAAAATACCTGTATCAGTTGGCCAGAAGACCTCAGCCAAACTGCTCCTGAGAAAACTGTTCCTGCCCCAAAGCGCCAATACTAAAACTCAGGAAACATACTGCAAAGCTTCTACCAAATACCCCATTTCAATACAACCGAATGCCATAGTTGAAATGTAACTGCCCCATTTGCCCTGGAGAGATTTTCCTGTCTCAAATATTCCTGCCTAAATGTCTCTGGCAAACTATGCCCCACCCTCAATGAGCCAAAAGCCCTAAGCTAAATGCCTGTTTTCAAATGTTCCAGATCCGAACACACCAAGCTGAAAATTCAGGTCCAAATGTCTTCAGCCCAAATGGCACAATATGACTGCCTCTGTCCAACTATCGCTGAACCAAATGTCCTGATGTAAATGTCCCTGTCCAAATGTCCTTGGCCCTAGTGCACAAAATTAAATGTTTCTGGAAAGATTTTTCTGCATGAAGATCATTAGCTAAAGTGTTTTGCATTAAATGCCCCCATGACAAAATGTTAAATGCCCCTCCACCCAAATGCCTCCAATTCAGCCAAATTTCTCAACTCAAATATCTCCCAGAAGATATATTCAGTAAAACAACCCCATAAGTTAATTTTAGCACACACACATTAGCATATAGCACCGTGCCCAACTACCCCCGCCAGACTGTGTGGCAGGGAGACCCAATGACGCGACCTCTTGTCGCTCTCGGAGTCCGATTTCTATCTCCAAATTGCAATTAACAATCCCCCTGTCTTTCCTGCCAGACTCCACTCGACTGCGAGTTCTTTATTTTCTCTCTCTCTCTCGCTCTCTCTCTCTGTCGCTCTCTCTCTCTCTCTCTTTCCCTTTTCACTTCAGCTGACTCTGTTTATGCTGTTTTTGCCCCTCTTCCTGTATGTGACGAGTTTTTTTTTTCATTCTTTCTCTTTTTTTAACCCCAGCTTTCTGTGTGGGCTGAGGGAGTATTTTCAGATGTGTACAGGGAGACAATCAGTCCGATGTTCCTTTCAGAGCTTGGTGGAATTTTCCACTCGAAGCTAATTCCCATTCGATGCAACATGTTAACAAGATATAAAAAGGAGAGGCAGATCAAAGCAGCGCTCATGGAGATGCGCTTAATTCTCTTTGCATTTCTCACTCATAAGCCCCGCCTGATTTTAATTAGGGCATTTAGTATCGGCGTTATGGAGTTAAACCGCTTCGGCTCCACCGAACATGCATTAGCGAATGACATCAGTCTGGCCATCTTGGAAAATAAATAATTAACCCCGTATCACTTCTTAAGATTTCTCGACACCGATTTATCACGGAACACCGTCATACTCATATATCGGCACTCTCCTACGCCAGACTTCCGAGTCCTGAATGGCTCATTAGCACCAGGCCGAGATAAATCTCAGAGCCGCTGTTAGCACCAGAGCGACGGCCGTCTGGACCGATAAGGATCGCCATTCGCTGCCTAAACTTCTGTAGTCCTCATTCACTTGTTTTTTTTCCTAAGGAAGGCTTGAGAATGTCTCTGAGTATGCCTTTCTTGTCTCTTCTATGGCACTCAGCCACTATTCTACATCTTGGAAACACAAAGAGACACCCAGAACATGCTTTAAATCTGTAATTTATACAAGACATCTTTGTGTTATTGTACTGTAGTAGAAATCTGATCCAGGAGCTTTCGTAAGATTTAACATAACACATTTGAGTAAGAGTTGTATTGCAGTATGAGCTGAGCTGAATCATTGCATTGTTCTTCAGAGTGCGGATAAAAATAGAAAAAGTCTTTTTTACTGGAGATGACAAAATGGATAGAAAAATTAAAAATGAAAAGGTTTATCCAAGTTTTCTACAATCATGCTCCTATAAACTTGATATATAACTTGAATAAATTAGTTACTATAAATCAACTAATAATAAATTAGTACTGTAACACTGTTTGTTGATTTTTTCTAATTGTTCTGGAGTTACTTTAAGCATAGTGTTGCTGTAAGTGACCGGATTATTAGTTTGCTAAAAGATATACTCATATCTATCTTAATTTTTTATTTACTTTTTTTTCTTTGTGAAAACCTAATCAAGCATCACAGTTCTTATTCAATTGGTTAGATGTGTAAAAGAAAACTTTGTCTCTTAGTTATTAAAATTGTTTACCATTTTCAAGTTGACTTTCTTATTTTTTTTTCTTATTGTGGTTGTTATCAGATGTTTTTTATTTATTTATTTTTATTATAATACTAAATCCATTCAATTTAATGCTCCAGTCACTCAACATAAAATAAATATATCTTTAATAATAATGAGTTGCATGTATCCGTTACATTTTTATAAATGACTACACCGTTTATGTTTCATAGATCGTACTTTATGAATGATGCCAGACCAGGGACAATTTGTTTGGAGTACATTTTAGTACAGAATTGTGTTTGGAGAAAACATTTCAGAGTCACTTTACTGTTTCAATGTTAAGGACATGAATTATGGGATGCTGTGATAATTTACACATGTAATAAACTGTTACTGTAGACTCTTTGCATGAATATAGTACAGATTTAAAGAGTACAATAAGTGCCTATAAGTGGATATAGCAGTATTCTGAATGTTATACATTACATTCGACATTCTTAAACTATGTGTGTTATTAAAAAAAATATAAATTTAAATACGTAATAATAAATTAATAAATATGTTTAAATCTAACCGGTTGATGTACTCTATATATGAAATCTCGATTCATACAGACGTCACTGTTACTGTTAATACAGGATGTTATTGTTTCTATAGTGATAGCGGATTCACAGGGACTTGTACAGCGGACATGACACATAATCAATTTCCAAAATACACGTAGCCGTTGATACGACAAAGTTTTCAGTAAGGAGATGTTTATTTAACATTTATGGAAGGATTCTCTAGGCTGTAGCTTGAAATAGAGGAGAGTTCACTTGACATGATGACAAGCTGGTGAGGGAAAGATTGTTTATAGCTGCCGTAATGTAACCGAGGACAAGAACTAACTTGTTTAAGTGTTAAATGTTAGAAAGCGCTTTTAATTTATCAGTTGCGGTTCACATCACTATATGTGTCTATACGTAAATTTACAGAAATGCTCGTGGAAATGATGTATGAACAAATTAATCTTGCTTTGGGATCAGATCTCGAGTGCGAACAAACTTCTAACACTAAACATGCCGTTATAGATGGGCTGCATCTGGAGTTCTTGGGACATCGTGTACATTTTATGTCCTCCCTGTCCAGCCTGTCTGAAACATCTCCTCCACATCACTCCGAGGAACAGATTTCCGATACACGACCGAGGTCAAAGCGAGCATTTTTCACCTACGCCGCGAATCATCACAGCGTTTGCTGCTTGAGTCATGCCTCACAGTCTCACACATAAATCTTCATTTGGGTCACAGTCATCAGTGGCGCCGCTGCAGCGATTGTCGCTTCTATGCGAAACATATGTTTGTGTGCAACGACATCAGACTTGAATGATTAAGAGCGCCGGCGTTTCCATCTGCTCGGCGGAACAGGCTAACAGCCTCGGCTAAACGAATCCTTCCTCCACGAGCCGTGGCGCTAATTAATGCAGCGAAGACGGATGAGCTCACTGTGCCGCGCCGCACCCCTCCACCACCGCCAGCTCATCCTCATCCCCTAATTCATTTGTAAATACTTAGCGTTCTGTTCACGCTGCTGTTCCTGATGATCTGTCATCGCTGTAAAAAGTGCGCCCTGCGTCCCGAAGATGTGCAGAAACACGCGTGAGGGAGGAACGTTGTCGAGAAGCGTGTATGTGTTATTGGTTAAACATAATTACTCTCGACGTCAAAATGAGATTGTTTGCAGAGAGAAACATGTTGGGTTGTGTTAAATTAGACTGTACCACAGCGGTGTTAAACCTCTGAATTTCTGCAGACGACTGGTTCATATTAGTGCCCTTGGTTAGTCACGTTTACGGTTTCTGTAGTAACACCTTCTTCAAAAGAGCATGTCCAGTGGAGACCTCACATAAAGGCTTAATAAGGTAAAGCTTTTCCTAAGGAAATCTTTTTTTTTTAAGGTGGACGGAAGGAGTCTCCAGTGTCAGCGCCTTGTAACAGAAGTTTTCCACCTCAGGAAAGACTTCAGGACAATTTAGCACTTTGAACTTTCTTTCTAACATGACAATGATTACGGAAGGAGTCTCCAGTGTCAGCGCTTTGTAACAGTCAGAGGTGAAGTCGCAGCTTTATGTTTTTCCCACACAGCACGATGGAAGACATTGCACTTTGTGGTTTCTTGGTAACAAAATATGAAATGTAAAGAAGTCTCAAAAGCTTCTTCAAAAGACAAAAGTTCTTCATGAACCCGGAATCAGAATGGGAACTAAAACCTTTTTTTCCCCCTCAGCATTATACTTTTCATACACAGATCTCATTTTTATTATTAGAAATATTTTTCTCTTTATATCATGTATCACTTATGATTTATATTCAAATTAAATTAACTTCCGTTTACTCTCAGGAGGATCTAGAAGTTTTAGAAATATGCCCAAGGCCCAGGATTTATGCATATTTTTACTGTTGTTAATTTTACATACATATTTACACATCATTATGATGACTGTACTGCTGGAAAGTCTTGAATCATGAACAGTGAAGAGGAATGATTCATTCAGACTATTATAATTATATGACTCAGGTAGGGTTTTTAAACTTTTTTTTGGACTAGGGGTTAAAGGTCACAGGACAGCTCAGGTCTCTGCGTGACTCTGATAAGAGTTTGTTTGTCTTCCTGTGGATGGTTAGGTCGGGGTCGGCAGCCACGGAAGCCTTCCACAATAGGTCCTTCGTTCACTCCGACACGAACACTTCAGCATCGCGTTAGGTATAAATATCTCTATAGCTCTTTAATCCTGGATATAAAGCAGGATGGAATCTACAAGCATTTATAGTAAGAAACATAGACATGACATGTGCAGGGTTATAGTTGACGTACAAATTCACAGACACACCTGCTTATCTTTGTAACATCTGAAAAATTTTAAGTCAGACACACTAAATGTTTATGTGACATTTATGGAAGGAGTCACCAGTGCGAGCGGTTTGTTACGTTCATTAGTAAGCTTCATTCATAAACTTTCTGATGTTTTTAGAGCGAGAGAGTTTTTACACTGCTTTGTGGTTTCTCAGTAACATGACAAGCCGCCTATTTGAGCTTTGTTAACTTCAAGAGGCAACGAAAAATCCAACAAGATTGAAAAAACAAACAAACAAACAAACAAACAAACAAAAAATACTTTAAAACTATTGTGTATTTTATTAGATAAATAAGAATTTTTAAACTTTGGGAATTACTGTGGTGTAATATGTCGAAATTAAAAGAAACAATCACTGCGAAAAAGACAAGAAAAAGTAAAACATGTTTTATTTGAGCTATTTTACTATTTTTATGCCTTAGATATTTTTTGTATTATATTGGTGGATTATTTTACTTCTTTCTAGAAATTAATGCTAGCAAATAAGAAATAATTATCAAGAGACAGCCATCTAACAAATAACAGACAATTAGCAAGATACAATAAACTATAAAATGACAAACAATTAGGTAAAGCTAACTAGCAAATAAAGAATAATTAGCAAGAGACAGCTAACTAAAAATTTGAATGGCACAACTAACTAGCAAATGACAATCAGCCAGAGACAGATAACTAGATAATGACAATTAGAGACAACAAACTAACAAATAAGAAATAATTAGCAAGAGAGAGCTAACTAAGAAATTAGAGAGTAACACCTAACTAGCAAATGATAATTAGCAAGATACAGCTAACTAACAAATTAGCGAAAGACAGCTAGGTAGCTAATGACAAACAATTAGCAAGAGAATAAGAACATTTAAAGCTTAAAAAGTAATTAATGTTATTATATTTGGTTGCTTGTAATTTTAAATTAGGAAATAGTGTTGCTACAAAGAAGGGTGGCCTTTAAGGGTTCTCGACCTAAGAGACTGTAACTTGCTAAGACTTCTGCAGTCGGTGTTAACAGTAACTCTGCACAATCCCACCACCCTGTCTCTGATTGGTTTTCAGTAAAAGCATGACAGACCACAGAGAAAGAACTTTTTATTCATTGTTTATTCACTTTATAATCTATAATCACCCCGTTCCAACCAGAACTCAGTTAGGAATCTCAGAAAATGTAAACTATATGAAGAACCCTTAAAGGACACCCTTCTTTGTAGCAGACACGTTCGGACTTCTGAAACTTTTATCGGAGCGGCGTGGATCATTACTCAGGGAGCAGCGCATGGATTACCTCGTGGCATGTAATGCTAGGAATGTATCCAGTATCACTGTAGCTCGGTGGTGTATAACTAATAAAGCTTCTCATCAGTAAACCCGAGCGTCGTCCTGAACACGAGCTACGCCGATTGATTAATGTACTGCACGGATAATTAGGCCTGAGTGTTAGTATGCGTCCGTCGTAGCATTTTGGGAGCTCATCGCAGAGAACTCATCACTGCTTTCCAAAGCCTCCTGCAGTAACACGCACGCCGCCGTCATGCGATCGCACAGATGATAAAAAAAGCTCCACACCGTAAAATCAAAATAATAGGAAACAATAGCCGTGCGAGTAGTGGCTCCGACTTTCTGACGAGACTCAATAAAGGAAGTCGCCGTTTCCAGGATGTAGACCTTCGCTGCCAGCTCAGGACGAGTTCTTTGAGGTTCAGTGTGTTTTTTCTTTTCTTTTTTTTTCTTCTTGTTTTTTGCTGACTGGAGGCCTGTTGTATCTTACAAAACAAGAAATGATTCTGCTTTTTTTTTTTTTTAGGGTTTTTAGGTTTCATTTTTGTGGCTTCAGATTTTGAATTAGTCTTATCTTAGAGATTTTTTACAACTCGTCAGTTGTCGTGTTCAAAGGGTGGTTGTCTAAAAAATTCTAGGAGAATTATTTATTACATTATTTATATATATAAAAAAAGTTGATATCCTGATGAATAATAATAAAGCCTTATAAATAAGAATTAATTAATTGAAATTACATAAAAATAGTATTAAGTAAATGTTTATTAAAGGTTTATTTAGCCAGTTTATGTGGAGCGTCCACAATAATGTGTCTGTCGACGATAACGTATAGGAACCAAATCAAATTAAAGAAACAAATCCCGAAAAGGAATCATTTGACTGAATCATTAACTAAAATCCCCGGCATGAGCCATGTACCAGTAGTTTTAGTCAGAGCGCAGTGGGATGGACTGTATCACAGTACCACAGGGATATGTGTGCATCAATGTGTGTGTGTGTGTGTGTGTGTGTGTGTGTGGGGTTGTCCAGTATTTAACAATCTTATTCATGACTCACTCCTTCTGTTCACCCCAGAGCAAACTGTGCTCCCTTTTGAGCGTGTTTTGGCTCAGCGTGAGGTCTCAGGGTCAAATAGGAAATTGACACACAGTCTCTGACACATACTGTACACACACACTGACCAAGAAAAACACACACACGCAAGCCAAACGAATGCCTCATAAAGCGCTCATGATGTACAACGACAGCTAGCTATCTTTTACTTTTTATCCGACAGACCTGACGATGACAAACGAGCCACTGTGGCGCAATTCCCAGCTGAAGCCTCGAGGCGCAGTTTGCATGGGAAAGAGTCGTTCGAGCTGCTGATAAAAGCAGATTCTACCTCATTTAACACAGAAACGTTTAGCAGAGGCGTTTAGTGACATCGGCATTTCCGGGGTCAGGTTCATCGGTCAGCGTGAACGCAGCTCCGCGCCTGATTTCAGTGACTGATAGATGTGACCGAGCGGCGACTCCCCGAGCGGAGGCTGAGATAAATCTCCTTACCGTCACAGGCCATTGGATTTTACAGAGGAATGAGCCTCGTGAGCTGTGACAGCTGAAAGCCCGCTATACAACATCGGCTTCACTAGAACGTGTCAAGGTATAGGTCTGGAACAGGGGGGGCTAAAAGTTATGAGCACCATGGAGATCTCGTCTCTTCTAAACAGAGTACTTCCTGTCGTCGAGAATGTCTCGGCTTCCTGTTCCTCCTCTGCTTGCCCTTGGAAACAGTGTCAGAGCAAAATAAGTGTATCAGGCCTGGTGTGTTCTGTACTTCTGCTTCATGGTGCGTTAGTTCCGTAACTTTTTTGAATTCAAATCTTTCAATCATCTTAACTGTCATTCAGATGAAACTTGGCCGATTTAGATTTCACATGAAAAGACATAAACCTGAAAAAGTGTATTATTCTAAAGTGCTAAATTGTTAAGATACTGCAACATGAATGTTACATGGTTACGGACACTACAGATTTTATTTGGGGGAAAAAATCCGTAATTTTGCATGGAATGCTTGAATTTACTGTAAGCAACAATGTTTACAGGTCACTTGCTTCAAGAAGCTTACACCAATTTTAGTATCAATACTCATAAAGACATAAATAGCTAAATAATTTGCATTTTAAATGATTATTGTTTGAAGCGAGACAGTATAACACTGAAAAATGGCCATTCTTGGGGCGCATATGAAATCATCTCTCCAAAACGTCTGAAGTTAGCAACTTGAAATTTTGAGGGAAGTAAGATTGGTCACTTCCATGTTGCATAAACTTCATAAGTAGCTAATAAATAAAATGTGTATATAATGAAAGGAGCTGCAGCTCAGCATTTCTTTCTCTCTCTCTCTCTCTCTCTCTCTTTTTATCTCACTGCACATCACCACTTTCCAGACGCTTTCTGCTTGTTACAAGAGCACGTGAACGCAGTTTCCAGTTAGAATAAATTATTTGATTGAAAACATTCTTTATAAACCTATACAAAAATATAAGACAAAACATATTTCTACCTGCATAACTAGACACACTTCCACGGTTCAGCTGATCAATGTTCTTCTAAAACACATGTACAGTACAGTACATGTATACACTGCATGATTTCGTGCCCCATAAACCCCCTCTCTGTGTCCTTTTTTTTCTTTTTCTAGATTTTAAGCTAGCTAACTGCACTGAGTTCTTGATTATGATTTACAACATTTTCATTGTACGCAAGGATTAAATAATCGCTAAATAACTCGTGAACGTTGCGTAACTGTACGTCTTCAGGATGTGCTCCATTTCGTGTGTTATTTTCCATTCTCAAACAAGACTCAATCACTCTTCATTATAACTCTTAGTTTTTCTTTATCAAGGGATAAATTCCTGGTCATGGTCTCTCAATCATGATAAAGAGAAAATTACTGTTTATAGATAGAATGAAAGAAAAAAAAAGGGAGAGGGAGACGCAGAGTCTGGGCCGGCCTGCAAAGCATTCACGCCAAACCTTTAAAACAATGAACGCGCTCGCCCGTCGGTGCCACGGGTTACACCTCAGCAGCCAATCGCACCCTCGATCTTTCGTTTCAAACATGCACCGAACCGCGCCACTGATTGGCTAGGAAATGACACCTGACCCCGTCACTTCCTTAGGAAAGGCTCCATTTACTTCTGGGAAATGTTCATTGACCGAGGCGCCAAATAAAGATCGGATTAATCATTTCAGTTTCTCGGGAAAACAATGCAAGTCACGCACTCCCTAACCTGAAATCTGGGTTTGTTAGAGAGCATGGTATTGGGGGTGGGGGGGATGGGCTGTGTGTGTGTGTGTGTGTGGGGGGGGGGGATTAATAAATCAACTGACCTGCAAATCTAATAAGAGCTCTGCATCATTTAAAGTAGAAGTGTTACTAAAAGTGGAATAATGACTTCCTGTGATCATGCCGTTGGAATTATTTTTGTTTCTTAAAAGTACAGTAACATAATGTAAAAAAAAAAAACAACAACACACAACTACGGGATGTTCTGTTATAGAAAAAATAATGTCTGTGTGGTATGAATTTTCCTGCTTTTAATCTTTTAAAGAATAAATTCTTTTTGTTGCATCAGGTTCCTCACTTTGCGAACCGGTGGGGATTTACAGAAAGAACACTACAGAAAATCCAGTCGTCATCACCGTGGACGAAATGACAGACGGGTGCTTGACGAACTACTCCATGGACAACGGGACAGAAGTGCACATCATCAATCTACGCTTTGCTTCAGTGGTACGTCTGATACTTCCATTTAGTCACTTCCGCCATCATGTTATACTGTGTACAGTTTAGTTCCTGTTCTCACTTACTGTACGTTACAGCAACTACAGACACTCATTCCCTCTTAGGCTCCGTTTGACTTTTTCTTGAAGTAAGAAAATAATTAAAGCTTGTCATGTTACAGAGAGACAACAAAGTGTAAAACTTCTACATAAACTGTTACAAAGCACTGACACTGGAGACTCATTCCAATAAATGTTGATTAACCTCTCTATACAGCAGCACAGATTTTTGCAGTTTGTCTCTCCAGGTTCCAGGAAAATGAGCTGTTACTATATTAATGAAGCAAAGTATCAGAACGAGCACATTAATATAAACTGCACTACTGTCAGAGCTGCTGTTGTAGAAAATTAATCAATACCAACCAGAATCACTCTTGTTTAATTCTTATGAATAAAAACAATTTGGATTACAACAACAATTCTAGCTCATTTTTAAGGCTCCGCATGTTTTGGCGTACCTTACCACTAGACAGGTTTCGGTTTTAGTCATAATTCTTGATAGAAATATTTGGATTATATTGTTTTATACATCAGTGCAGAGTCGGATCTACAGGACTACGAGCGCACAACGCTGATGTTTTTAGCACTGTGGCTGTACTTTTTACCCGCTGAATTTGGCACATAGACGCTGGCAAAACAAGCCAATGCATTGCATGTCCTGGAATATTTATTACCCAATTTATTCTCAATAAAACAGGAAATGTGGGAAATGTGAAATATTACTAATCCCCTTCTGGAGAAGCAGGCTGTTGACATGTCCCTCTATATCAACCCCCGCAGCGTAAATCAGACTCTACGGCAGAAGGGAACCTCATTTCAAGCTCCCGAAACCTTTAATCACGACTCGGAGCGAAATCCCAAACCTAATACCCTCCGTCCGAATTTCTAAACAAACTCCATCCGAGCGTTTGCTTAGACTGCTCCGCTCCTGAGGGGCTGACTTTGTTTTCTCAAAGCATGCCGGAGTCAGATTGATGCCAGATGACCAGCAGCACTGCGGCTCCCTCGGGGGCCAGAGGAAAACGGTCAGGACATCTCATCCGAGCGGCTAGAAAAAAATCTCCAACACATGCCAGGCGAGCGAGGGAGTGAGAAACAGCTCCCCGAGGTGATTCGGGTTACAGCGGGCGGGTGAGAAGGAGTCGGTTTGGGATCTCTGCAGGGAGCGAGCACGCTCTTCCCATCGATGAAAGTGTGTGTCGAGGGTCAGAATCAGTGGTGTCTATCTGCTCTCTGCCGTGTTTACTAATGGCAAAGCCTGGATGAGGACACAAAGTACAACACTCCAGAAAGTTCAGCACTGAGAAAAGTTTGGGTTTTTATTTGTTTTATTTTAATAATTAATGCCACACTTTCACATAGGTCTGAGACCTTTTTTTCTGCTCAGGCTGATGTTTCTTCTGTCCTGACTCAAACTTGTGTCCAAGCTGAGGGGTCTCCAACCCAAGCTGAGGCTTTATACATTATGCCCAATCTGTGCCTTCTGCCCAAGATGACGATTCTTCTACCCAAATGCATGTGTTCTTTTCTTATTGCCCAAGCAGGTAATTCTTATGACAAAGCTGAGTCCACTTCAAATCAAGATTTTATTTCTGCCCAAGCCAAAGCTTTCCACAACCTGAACATTTTTTCCCCCGAAACTAAGGCTTCACCTGCGCTACCAGAGGCATCTTCTGTCCAGCACTTTCAGTACTCTTCCATATGAATCGGGCATCTCCTGCCAAAAACTGACCCTTTCTGTATTCTACCCTGGGGTTTCTGCCCAAGCTAAGACTTATTTTCTCCACCATGGGCTTTCTTCCCAATTTGAGGGTTCTCTCCCCCACCATCGGGTTTCTGCCCAAGCTGAGACTTTTTTTGTAAATGCTGAGGCTTCTTTTTGTCCAAACTGATGCTTTTTTCCCCCAACCTAAAACCATTTTCTTCGTAAGTCAAAGCCCTTCCTAATGAAGCCATGGCTTCTTCTGTCCAAGCTTTCACACAATTGGGATTATTCTTTCCAAACTATTGTTTTGCTCCAGAACTGCAGGATCATACTAGAGGTGATGTCATGTGTCGGCAGCCATTATCTAATTTTGTTTTTTGAATGCAGTAAAGTTTACGATTCACACAATATCTGTTTCTTAATAATGAGAAGTTTAGTTCAGCGGTTTGGGAAAATAAATCTCATTTGATCAACAACCTCCTACAGCCGAAGTAGAGAGTCTGGGTGAGAGAACTCGAAACCCCTATGGTTTCAGTTTGGAGCTTGCATAAGAGCTATGTACTGGATTAAAAAAGCACATGCATGGGAACACAAAAGAGTGTGTATCCTGTTCCCAAGTGACTCCAGCAGTGGTTTTTGGATGCCAGGGTCATGATGTTAAAATCAGAGCAAAAATCAATCATCTCTCTCAGAGGAGAACTGATAACGTAACCTTTGCATTTGTTTGCACTAACCCCAACATAACTTTCAGAAACTGCGTAGGAAAAAATGATGAATTGGTTAATTCTTTTGCTTTTTTTTTTAACCAACAAATATTTGGGAGAATTATTGGAAGAGGCATGAAAAAATTAGGACAAAAAGAAGTGTGAATGTTCTGTTCTTCTTGCACATAATCAGTTTGTGAAGATTCACTGGACTGAAATCACAGTATTTTATAAAGCTGCACTGTCTTTAAAGGGCACCTTTTATGCAAATTTCATATTTTAGACATTCACATAAATCTCCAATGTGAGAAGAAACATTCCTTGTTCTTGTGTCCTTTTTGCGTTCTTGTTCTTGTGATTGCGTTCTTGATCTCATATAAAAAGGTTGTCACTCAGCTCTGCTGTTCTGTTGAGGGGGTGTGGCTTAGCAGTAGCCAATTTGCAAAGACTTTTTGAGGTATAACTAATGCATCAAGTGCGGGGTACTTTGGCTGGGGCATTAACACACACTTTAAGGAAATCTCTCAGTCTTGTGTGGGCTTGTTAAACAAATTGCAAAATATGGGACCTTTAAAATAGTAGGTGTGGCCCCTGACCCTCACTTATTGTGAAGTGGCCTTTGTACTTTGTTAAAGGATAAAAGAATCACTGATTCATATTCTATAAAACTAATTCCTATCAGTTGAATCACTTATGGGTTTAAGTCAGATTTGATTATGGGTTGATTATTAATTATGGATTATCAAAATGAACATTATATCATGTTAGGAACATAAATACACACTGTTAATATATAAGAAAGACGGAACTGCCATCATGGTTCTTACTCACATTGTGACACTGTAGTCTAGCCGACATATACAGTATGAAACATCAGAATCAAACATTTAGGCACAAAAACTAAAAAGAAGAGAAAGATAAAGAGACCATAGGGATCGCTGCCAAGTTTATTAATGATCAACATGGGAATTGGTCAGAAGTAACTAATACAGTATGACTGCTTTGTGCTGGGAAAGAGAGAGAGAGAGAGAGAGAGAGATTTGAGCTGAAGGGCGGTGCTTTCAGACTTTCATTGATGTCACTGTCTGGCTCGGAGCCGAGACTGAAGCGGTGGAGCCGACTCGGCTTAGGGGGAGAACCAAAGAATAACGGGAAACAGTTATGCATCAGCAAAACCTTGGAAAAAAACTGCCCTCAGAAAAAAAGGAAAACAATCGTATCTTGAAAGCACAGGAACAAAAATAGCAAGGGCGACTGCTCGGGCACTAGAAGGGGACATTGTTTAGGTTTGAGTGAAGTGAAATGAAGTACATAAAGAGGTACAGGTAGTCTGTGCTGTTTTCTCTAAACAACATGGAGTTCTCCCTCTCCTCCTTTTTTTGTTTCTTTTTCTGTTCGGCGGTTTCCGTTCACTTCAGATTTTTCCTGTTGTACAAAGAACATAAATATAGACACACAGGAACCAGACATCTTGATTAATTATTAAATAGTGCTCTAGATTGATGTGGAGCTCAAGCATTGTTTTAATGTGCAGTCGTGTTGTCCTGAATTGCAAAACACAATTAGTCTTGGAACAAATTGGCTTGTGTTGTGTAAAGATTTTTCTGAGCCAAAACCAACAGCATCCTTTTAAGCACATTGCTTTGTACTCAATCTCTACTTCTCTTCAGGTATCAATGAGATTCATTATCACCCCTGAGAATTTTATTTTCTTTGTGTAGAAGGTAGGAAAGTTTGCACAACCAGTCAGTAGGCACAGCAATTTCATGGCCGCTTACAGATAAACTGCCGTAAATGCAGGTGGCCAAAGTGTGCATAAATCCTGTAACTGCTGGACTCCTAGTGGATTTCCTGTCTACTTGGCATCCTTGGAACTATCCCCTATACAGCAACCCTATTCCAAGGTTAACAAGAAGGAATAGGCTTGCAGCTGGTGCCAGCATCTTCTGTTTGTTGTTTTCCAAGTGCTCTCCCTTGGTGCTTTGGAATCATTTATACTTTCTACACTTTTCCACCAAAGTAGGGCAAAAAAGTCTCAAACTGGAGTCTGGGAACTCCCGGGGGCTTGTTGAAGCATAGCCAGGGGATTTTTACATTGTGATTTTACAAATCTCAACCAGTCTTGCTAAAGAACGTTTGAGAACTCCAGTGAGGGTGTACTCAATGGCTGAGACATAGTACAACAGGATGATAACAAAGTCACTCTCATCAACCATTACCATCCTGGGGTTTGAATTCCAGATATTTTTAAGGTCCGTTTCTCAAAGACTGAGGACACCATTATCCCATGAGCCCCTCTCATTAACCTTTGGCATTCCTAGTACTTGACATTTCAGTCCTTTACTCAGGGGCACGGTTTATTTGAATAGCCCGGTTAGACGTTTGCAGTCTTCTGATAAAATGTAAATGAAGCTGATTCTTTGGTGGTCCAGGGATTCTAGTCTTCTCGCATGCATCAGACATCCTAGATACCTAGAAATCCCTGCAGGCATAAGACAGAGGCTTCAACTCCAAGTTATTTGGAATGGATCATATCTCCCCCTTGGCAAAGAGGGGTTAAGATGGTGCCTGAGGTCTTAGAATAAAAATTAAGTTTTGACAGAGCTCAAGAACCATCGGGTGCCTTACCCAGGCTTCAATCTTGTGACACAGTCAACTTGCCCAATCAGATACTCAGGCAAGGAGTACAGCCTTAAAATATAGCGCCGCTAAGTGATAGTGTTTTAAAACTTAAATTAAAGCACGCAAATCAAACATTTGCTGTAATATCAGTGCAACACAGACAACGTCTGAAGTAGATGACCCTTGGGTTACCTGGAGTTGCCCACCTCATAATTAATAAGTATCGTGTTACATGCTCCTTGTGTGTGTGAATTATCCTTTCTTACTCCATCTCCTCTAGAATGAAAAAGCTTTCTGATCAAACAGAGAAATTATCTTTTTTTTTTTCCCCCTCTCTCCCTCTTTCTTTATTTTGAGCTTTGTACCCTCAGACATGTTTGACAACTCGGTTCCTGCGAGACTAATTAAATGTAAGGCAGCTTTCCAGCTCGGAGATAATGCCTAGCGCTCGCAGACATTTCATCTGAAATATAAATGTGGGCTTTCAAAGATGGAGGACCTCTGGGATCATTTGACCATGCATCAAATGTTGGCAGATGTCACGTCCTGACGAATACTAGCATTCTCGATGCCTGGATGCAGCGGTTTCATAGATGATTTGTATTTACTGAATTTATTTCAAGCATGTTCATCTCCATAGTGCTGTGTATATTGTACGCAACATACTGGAAAGGTGTATATAATAGAGATTTTGTGCACAACTAGGATAGAATAGTCCTAGAGATACTTTCTAAGGAGTAAAACATGATCTCGAGTGCTGTTATGGGAAAATAATCAATGCCTGGAACGATTCGTTTCCACAGCCGGATCTCCCAAAGTACTTCACAGTCACATATTAGGTTTTTCAGAGCGGTTTTCAGAATTGGGAACTCGACAGTGCAACGGTGTAAATTATGATACGGCACTGCCTTTGACCTAAAAAGGTTAACATTGGCATACGCGTGCCCCTGTACGCCATCTTGCACAGCTGGTTTTCAGATAGGTTGGATTCCCTCTCCGGACTCCAGCGCTTTAGCAGAAGCACTGAGGCAAGAAAGCCGAAAGCACAGACGCGAGGATTACAAACCGAAAAGTCCACTTTCAACAGCGATTCTCAGGATTAATTAGACTTGCAAATCGCGCACAATATCCTTATTAGCGCTCAAAGCCGAGTAAAACGAAGCAGCAGGTCATAATAAGGAAGAGATCTGCTCTAGCTCTTTGACTAAATCCTGACTAATAATAATTTACTCTCCATTTATTTATGATTCCTTATACATTTTCCGTGATCTACCTGTCACACCTCATGCATATTTACTCATAGTTATACATAGCACTATATTATTATTATAATATTTTTTTTTACATCATATTTCACCTGCTTTTTTATTTATTTCATTTCCATCGCAAACCCGGTACGAGTTGTTCTCTACCTGAGGCTCACAAATATTTGGTGGGGATCGGTGCAAATCCTGCCCCGGCCGAGCCACGGAGAAAGATTACCGCGCCCCTCCAGATGGGAGTGTTTACACTGCGGTTAGCGGAGATTAGGAGTAGATTTGGCAGAATGAGGTTTCAGACTCTGCATCGTCTCTAAAGCTGGAAAAGAAACAGATGAGCCGGAGGGGATTCAGTTCACATTTACACACTAGGACTGGAGTCTTTAGAATGTCTTCATAAAGTGTGCGTGTTGATGAACTCAATTGCGCCCCCTGTGCTTTCACAAGACTTGATTTTATTCCATCGGTTAGTGATACGCTATTAAGATGAATTTTAATATATTATAATAAATATGTTAGGTACATATACTGTATTGCTCATCAAGTGAAATTTTAGAACTATTTCAATCAATCAAGGCCGAGAAACTTGAACTCGATTTTACACATATAATGATTTTCACAAAAAATTCAACATCAAATTGATTTATTGTAGGTTGATTGTGTGATGCACTAAAGAGAGCATGAACAATATAAAAAATGATATGATATTATACAAACTATTATATTTTTATATAGTTTGCTGTGAGGTTTATGTAACATTTAAGGAAGGAGTCTCCAGTATCAGTATCAGTGCTTTGTACCAGTCAAAAGTAAAGCTGTAACTTGAAGGTTTCCCATATCTTCATCTACAGTTCTGTTCTTCTCTGTAATATAACAACATCAAGCAGATGGCGCGTCTTTTGTGTTTTCTAGTGACTGTATTTTTATACTGTAGAACTGATGACTTTACGTCACTGTTTAATAGAAGTTCATTGTGGATTAAAATAAACATTCCCCGTCGTTTGGCGGTATTGACGTTAGCTCAGATCTGTGTCTGCGATGCGTCTATAAGTCTCCTCGTCTCGCCAGGGAAGCAAAAACAAAGTCACAAAAAGGACGCCACATGTTTATGGCGCGTGTTTTTCTTTTGCTTCCTAATCATGGCAGAAGGGCTCGTGGGAATTCGTGCCCCCTGGCCCCACACTGTGCCTCGTACAGCCGTGGCGTACTGCTTCGACCAGAATGTAAACATAATGTAAACAGCTCATGTTGATGATATCACAAGTACCTTCTCTCTCTCTGCCTGCTTTGCGAGCTTATAGCTATTAGCCTTAGCCTTATTTACACATAAACTGTGTTTCGTTTTAGATATATTGTACTTCACATGCCTAAAGTTAAAGCTACAGTCAGTGGTGTCAAAAGTATTCACATTCATTACTTGAGTAGAAGTATGGATACTAGGGTTTAAAAAGACTTCTTTAGA
>JAQQZT010000017.1:1462382-1473620 GCA_030068275.1 Clarias platycephalus
AGGATAGGGTTAGATGGAGGCAGATGATTCGCTGTGGCGACCCCTGAAAGGGAACAGCCGAAAGTCAAAGAAGAAGAGCCGCTGTTGAGAAATTAATCAGCACCTTTTGACCAATCAGAATTCAGATGTCAAGAGCACTGTGGTGTAAATGACACTGAGGAAGCACAGTGTTGGTGGAACTGTCACTCTCTGCCTTTATGAAAGGGTCACCGTTACAAATTAGATGTTAAATTTTGATTTAATCCTCTCGAGATGGATTATAAGGACACTCATGAGACACAAGGCGCTCGCTCCAAGTGACGCACCCCATCACAAGGTTCCTCTTAATCACACTCAGCAATGCTGCTTTTTATATATATATATATATATATATATATATATATATATATATATATAAAACTGTCTGCATTTCATTGTCTTCGTTCTGATTGTTTTATTTCCGAGGTCTCGTTCAAGTTCACGCCGAGTCGTGCGGCAGGAAGGAAGTCAAGTCAGCTAGAATGCTGGATTAGGATAGCTCGGCTCATGCGCTGTTCCTGTTATCAGTCCGGAGAGAGAACATGACCTCCGGAGACAGATTCCCTCTTGCCTCAGCTTCTCTTCGTCCAAATCCTCACTTTCTCTATCTCCCTGTCCACTCCCTTAACTCTTTTACTGTGATCTGTCTAATTTCTCGTCTCCGCCGCTTCCTGTCTTTCTTTATCTGTCCACCATGACTAAACATAAGTTTAAAATGGCCAAAAATGACATTCACAAAAGTTTATGCCCTCTTAAAGACAATGCAAAACAAATGAACTGTGATTTATATACTGTAAGGAGTAACACACTCTATGTCATGTGGGAAGAGAAAAGAGAGCAGTGATGCCATGGAGTGGTGAAGCTGAGTTACCATCTTCCTGTGACTGTATTTCCTATAATTGTTTTTTTTTTTCATCCATTAATTGTTACTAAATGATGTGGAGCATCCCCTGTAACTACTATAGTCACTTAATCACGTGCCTCATTTTTTACAGCCTGTCATGTTACAGTGAAACAACAAAGAATGAACTCTTGTGCTAAATTTGTTCCTTTGTTATCACACGTTACCAAAGAAACGTAAATGACATTAGTTTGTGTTTGTGTCTCCCTTTATGTGTTTTAATTATTTCTTGGAAAATCTATGAAACTATGAAAAGATTTTTTAATTATTATATATATTTATATATAATATAATATATTTTTATGGAGGCACAAACCTTTGCTCTCAACTACAAACCTGTGCTTCTGTTTATCTTATAATGATTTAGACATGCAATTTGCGCCATGCTAGACTGGTGTACGTATAAACTCTAAAACTCAGATGATTGACTGTGATGGACATTTAAAAACAAAATGATGTAAAGCTCTACATGGTGGAGTAAATCATTTATATTTTAATAATCAAACAGAAATAATCAAGAAAATTATGCTCCTAATGCTGAACTGTAATTTTCTTAATACATGCCTGACCCTCGATCCACAGTTCTGTTCCTATTTGCATTTTAATCCATGCCAATTATTAATTACGAGACAGTGTTATTAGTGTCAGTGTTGATTTTCTTGATTCGGCTCAACTGGAGTTCTTTGCCCTCTGTTTGTTTTTCCGCCACATGGTGAAGGTCTCGTGTCGACAGCAGTGTGTACGTCCATATTTATCCGCACACCGAGTCAGCCACCCGGACTGACGCACACGGTTAAAAAGGTCTCATTTCCTGTCCCCAGCCAGGAAGCGAAGGAAGTAGTGTGGCACCAGCGAGGTTGCGCAATCCAGCACATGGACGCTGGACCATAACAAACACTCAACCCGAGAAAGGGCGAGAGAACTTGAGAAAAGAGAAGGAAGAAGAGAAAGAGTGAGAGAGGAGCTGATGGGATGTATGAAGCGAAATTTCTTAGAGGAAGATTTTTTTTTTATGCTAAGCACGAGGACCTGTTGCTCCTCCTAAGTAGCAGAAAGGAAGTCGACCGATTGTGTAATCCTTAAAGTATGAATGAACAGAGACATGAATCAGAGGATCTGAATCTACAGTAAATCTGGATCTCTTCTAACTGATACTTTCCAACTGTTGCTGGAGAATGATTATATGTACAGTTACTACGTTTGGTGCATAAACTGAATTTTATGTATAATATTCTATATACATTGGCAAGAAAAAATATGTGAACCTTTTGGAATTTCATGGTTTTCTGCATTCATTTGTCATAAAATGTGATCTGATCTTCATCTACGTCGAGTATTGACAAATATAAAAAAAATTCAGACCTTTCACGTCTTTATTGAGATCAATCATAAAAACCTCATAGTGCTAGTGGAAAAAGTATGTGAATCCTTAAGTTAATGACCTCAAAAAACGCTAACTAGTCATGTGTACCTGGAGTCTTGGTAAGAAAATGAGTTTGTGGGTGTGGACTTGAGCTACTTTGACTGATTAAAATCACTCAGACTTTTTGAGTTTGCTCTGCACAAGAAGAATACGCTTATGTGAGCAATGCTTCGCCAAAAAGAACTTTCAGAGGAAGTGTTGATTTACATAAAACTGGGAAGCTTTATAAATGTAGCAGTCTACAGTTAGGCAAATAGAGACACTTTGAGACTGTGGAAGAACATTAAAGAGCATAGCAGCACCCCTTGAAGCTTGCAAACACAATAGAAAACACATTGACTCTCCACAGCGATATTAACAAAATGTTTTGTGTACTGATGAAACCAACCATTTGGAAAGAACATGCAGCGCTACATCTGATAAAAAAGGGCATATCTGCATATCATCATAAAAACATCATACCTACCGTAAAGTATGGTGGAGGAAACGTCATGATTTGGTCCTGCTTTGCCTCATAAGGGCCTGAGCAGCTTGCTGTCATAGAGGGTAATATGAATTCCCAGGGCAATTCCCATTTCAGAATGGCATCAGAATACAAGGGGGTGGGATTATCCAGTTATTAATTACAAGGGTTTACTACCATTTTGATTGTTGAACGAGTGTGTTCAGTAAAGACATGAAAGAGCAGCTGTTTTTAATTATTATTTTAGGCACATTATATTTGTCCATACTCTTGACTTAGATGAAGATCAGATCACATTTTATGACAAATTAATACAAAAAAACATGAAATTCCAAAAGGTTCACATACTTTTTCTTACCATTATAATTTAACTCTTACAGCGAAGAGGCATGCATATAAAGGTTCTAAGGTTCTAGGAAAATTCTGACTGATGCACCAGGAACTAGACACATTTATGCAGAACAGGGTGGATAGCGCTTTCCTTTTGAGTGTGTTATGCCGCTCTGTTGCATGGCATTAGCAGGGGTTTAAAAAGATGCGGTTGGCTGGCTTCACCTGTCTTGGAGTTTCCTGTGTCTCATGATAGACTAAATTAGGGAGACAATTAGGAATCAGACAACAGACACAACATACAGTACAAGGATGTGTGTGGTTTATACTTTATTTAAATGTTCCCTGTCTAATATTTAGGCACCGAATGGGACAACTGTATATCAAATGAGGAAGCCTGTTCAGCAAACTCCAGATGCTCAAGGCCAAGAGCTGGTATCATGGGCTGAAAAACAGTTCGGAGGAGTTTCATCTTTCACCACAATGAATGATCCAAAAACAATCGACTTCACTAGAGTTAAAGGTACAAGAAAGTTTTTAAGAAATTATAATATTAAAGAAAACAGTTATACTACAGAAAACAGAAAACAGTAATACTTCCCCTTCTTTTGCTCAGGGACAGAGACGGTCTGTGACCTGAGGTTAGAAGAACCAACGAACAAGACATCACCAAAGGTCCAAAGTGATGAGAAAAGAGTGAAATCTTGCTCGCTTAACTCTCAGGACAAGCTTCACATCATCAACATCCCGGATTACGTCGACGTCAGGTGACCAGCCTCGGGAGTTCACCTGTCACCCTGTCACCTGCAGACACTCCTGTGTAGATGTATTACTGCAGTTTTATTAAACACACTTACTTATTTAATCACCGTTCACAGAAACGTCTCGGTGGATGTGGTTGGATCTGGTGTAAAGCTCGTCCTAAGAGGTCCGGTCGGAACGCTCTGGAAGATCAACTCTCAGATGGTATCCTTCATGGTGAGTGAAGAACTTGATGTGTCCGTCTGCACATGAACTATTTCATTCAGTGCAAATAAGTAGGTTACTAATATAGTAGTTGCCTCGTTCACTTATTGATTACATTCATGAAAGAAACCATTTAAATTACATTAATTAGTTTATTAAATAAATAAACATAATAAGATGATTATATAATGTAAATTTTTGTTTGTTGAACATTATCTGCTATAATATTACTTTGCTAATTTATTTATTATGTAATTTATTTATTTTATACATTAATAATTTACTTGCATTTTAATGACAAATAAAATTATTGATTACAGATTAACCAATGACCGAATTAATTAAAACACTTAGCAACGTTCATACATTATTTAAATTAATTAAATATCGCAAAGTAGCATTAGCTAAAGAATTTACAAAGCATAAAAAAATTATTAATATTTATTTTCTGGCAAATAAACATATTTGTGAGAATTAATCCAAAAAAGTTTGCTTATTAATAATTTTTTACGACTTAATTGAGAAATTTTAAATGTAATTAATGACTATTTTTTATTTCAAATAACATTTTTAAGTTTTTACTTTTAAATCACACATTATTTATTTATTTATTTATTTATTTAAAAAATGACATTAATTAATTCATAATACTTGAATGAGTTAGATATAAATTTAATGTGCTGGTATGTGACATTGAAATATATGTATATTTATTTATTCAGGTTTATTTCGTTTATTTCTTTATTTATTTCTTTATTTATTAACGTTTAGTGACATTGGAGAATGTCTTTTCTTTGACCCGTGGTAATTTTCTGTTGGTTTTTATGGATTAGTCGGTAGTAAAGATATAAGTCGGTATAACTGCTAATTATCTTGGTTTTAAGGGAATTTTTATTTCTCATAATGATTTGGGAAGCAGAATTTTTTAATACTGATATTACATCTTATAATTTCTATATCTTATATATGTGTACACCTTCCTGTTTGTGTAGTCCAACAACGCCGTGCAGTTATACGGTATGCCTGTGAATCGGCCGAAGACCCTTTCTGACAATGAAGCTAAGCTCCAGAATGAGGCACTCATTCTTTTTAAGAGCAAATCAATCAGCAGCTACACGGAGATTCTTCTAAACAGCCCATTGATTTCGATCAGGATTGAAGAGAAAGAACAAGGTAAAACCCAAGTGATTGCCTTAACTTCAGAGGTTAAAGGAGCAGTGTGGATGTGTAGTAAAACATTGGGTTAAATATTTTCAAAATTGCTAGGATGGTTGTTAGTAGAAGGAAAAAGTTTCATTCTCCTTTAGCCAGGGGTTTATCTTTTTCCATAATAAAAAAATAAAACACAAGTTTATCCTTTTTCATTAAAGAACTAAACCCCCCTGTATTGTAATAATGTATTGCTGAAGTGTGTTGTTTCACATCTGGCTCATCCCCACGGTGTAATATTTTCATGAATTCCGACCCTGATGGTGTTTATTCTTTTCTCTCCGCTGTCTTGATTAATGGCTCATTATAATGTTTAGATAAATATTAATCATAGATAAATATATCGCAGATATGTACCACGTGGCCTTTAGGGCTTTAATTTCTGTCTCTGTCTGCATAGTGACTGAAAAAAACGAGGTGGCGACCACAGCGTCTCCTAGGTCGTATACCAAGATGCAGTTGTTCACGTCTCCAGATTACACGGCGGAGCTCAATCCCTCCACCAAAGTGCAGACCGACAAGAGGCTCTATGCTCAGGTAATAAACTACAAATCAATGCTTGTAAGTTTCATTTTGTCCTTGTTTTGGCTCAATTTCAACATGACTCAGGTGTAACCTCTTGGCAGAGGCGGAAAGATTTTTTATTTCAGTTCTCCTAATACTTTAAGCATATGCAGTATATGAGTCATATTAATCCCTGATTCTTGGTTTTGCATGCCATTCTCTTAGGTCCAGAGTTTGGTCCATGGAGGTTTGCTCCTAGTTATCCAAGTGAAGTCATGTTTTGTGCGCTCCAAAGGCTTCCATCCTGTGGAGAAGCATATCTCCGTTAAAGAGGAACCTTGCTCAGAGTGCCCTAATATGACCAGGTTCAGCTTTTCCTTTGAAAATGTCCAGGATCAGCCCTCCAACACCTGGGAGCTCCAGTGTAACATCAGCCACTGTACCCGATATTTCCCCAAGGTAGGTGGTTTGAGCTAGCAGGCGAGAGAGCTCTTGTAATGACCGCTTGTATGCATGGCCTGTATAACCTACTGCTAACTAAACAATTTATACAAATCATTTTTATTTAAAATGTATGAAAGTATGAAATTTTTATATTTTGGTGCTCAGCTTTGTGTTAGCTTCCTTGGCAGCACAAGCTAGCTATGCACTAGTGATGTACGCTCACAAGAGGCAACAACAAGCTCTGCAACAAACTTCTTTTAGCTTTCATCATAGTGCCTCTATAGGCGATTAATGAGAGGTCGTCAAAAGCCACGTTATCCATGTAAACCAGGTTTTCTTCCATATTTGTGTATCAGACTATCAACAGGTAACAACAAGGGTAAAAAAAAAAAACAAATCCGACTTTATTTCTAAATAAAATCTGAGCAACTTAAAATCTTTTTCACTAATTGACTAATTACACTTGACTGAGGATTTACTGAGGCAGAAATTGCTTAACGCACAAACAGCATGATTAAAAGTCTGAACTCATTAGTTGTCATGGTAACTGAGAATAAACATCACTCCTCCCATGCAGACCAGTTTAGGACTCATGTAAACATTATTCTGATATTCATTCGAAATAATGCAATTTAGACAAATTCACTTGTACAGTATTAGTAGAAACCTCTATCAGGGAGAAAAAAACAGAACTGAACCAAAGCGACCTGCTGTCTCTTAGTTTTGTTTTGTTACCATGGTCACCATCTGAAATAATTTGAGGCATTTGGAGTGATTTTGTACTTGGGTCACTGCTTTGTTCAAACAAGAGAGAGAGAGAGAGAGAGAGAGAGAGAGAGAGCATTCTGACCAGAAACACTTACTCCGGAAAACCGTTCCTACAAAATGACCCTGAAGTGAAGTTATTAAGGCACAGCAGCAAGTAATCAGCAGTTATTATACATGAAACAAAATCGCAGGCCTCCTGCTGGCCAATCAGAATCCGCCGTTTGATTATTGCTATAAAAACTAGATGGGGAAACTAACTGTTAAATGTTTTTTTCAGAGTTGTGCAGAACCTCAGCTTGTGAAGAAGACCGTGCTGGTCACGCCATCATACGTTGCACCAGCGGGTGAGTAAAGAACCAATCCAGACATATTTTCTACAATGCAGGCCTCGCTTCATTAAACAGTGTTTGGATTTTGTTTTGCTTTGCTTCGATAACAGCAAGGCTGAGTTTGTCTCCTAGCGCTAATCATGCCGTTTGGCGCGCTTCGAAATCAGCCAGTTATGCACCAAAAACCGCAGGGGTGGAGGGTAAAGTACCAATCCCCTGTAGAGTTTTTCCACATATTAGACTGTTACAGTGTTACAGGCGCTGTTGGAACTGAAATGGACTTAATTGGGATGCTCTGTTTTGAATTTACACAAAACAACTCATAAAAATAAAGTGTATAGTTTGGAAACATATTAGATAAACTATTAGTTTATTAACTTAAGCATAATTAGTGTGTTATTGGGTTATATAAGTGTCATTATTTACAAAATTACACTGTAAATATACCTTTTCCAGGATGGATCCAGAGATTCGTTTTTAAACAACATGAATAGATAAATTAGCAGCAAGAAAAACAAGTCCTGATCAAAAGTTCCGAAGATGATGTAGGGTCTGGATCTTTGGGAAAAATACTCCAAACTGTGTAGATTATAAATAAAAAAGGAGAAAGACAGTGGCACAAGAGGATGAAGAGAGGATTAGTATGAGAAGGTACCAAGGGTAACGTTGACATGATGCTGAAACCCCCATGGTCTAAAGGATGACTTTTTGCTGATTAAAATGCATAACGTCATTGTCAGCGCTGCACTTATATTGAACCACCAACACAATAGTATCTGCTCGGTGATGCACCTGTATTAGTATGATCGGTGTTCAAGTCAAAGCAGGACTTTTGATTGTGCAGAATAGCAGAGCGAAAGTTAAAAACTCCCTTTCGTTCTTAATATAATCCTCTGCTTTACTAATGGACTAATCCCAGTGTTTCATTAGTGCTTGGATACCAACAAGGGGAAAAATCTTCTCAGTACTCCAGGGCCACGATCGGACTGCCTCTCTGATTCATGTCTGAAACCCTGGACTCTCAGGAACTCCTTTAATGGCCCAAACATGTGGAAATGACTTCAGGCCAGGACTGTACGTGAGATGTGGCAGTAAATCCCAGCCGAGTTCCTGTTGTGTGCAAGTGGTTCCCATTAAAGGAAAGGGTCTTTAAAGGAGTTCCTGGTAGGCCAGCGTTTCAGACCTGAAGGCAGTCCGATCATGGCTCCGGCGTACTGAGAAAACTTTCTACCTTTAATGGTATCCAAGCAGCACCAGTGAAACACTGGGATAAGTGCATTAGTGTAGCAGGGGATTATATAGAGAAATAAAGGGAGTGTTTACTCTCGGAACTGTGTTCTGTTATTCAGCACAATCAAAAGTCCTGCTTTGACTTGAACGCCCAGGTATTCATGTACTGTACTGAATATCCAGCGCCAGAGCTGTAATGATGTAAATAGAGAGAGAACAGGAAAACACTAGACACTATCGTCTGTAGGACTACAATAAGGCTAGCAAGGCCATTTCCTAAATTGCTCATGGAAACATCTTCCTCACAAAATAGTCGTCATTTTTTACCCCTCTATGCTACACCTCTCACCTTAACAGCGCAAACCATGTACGGATTCCAGCTGTGTCTTGAGAGAGTGTTCCTGTCACTTGTAGTCCACTCTTCCACTCACCATGTGTTCTTCAGATGAAAGCAGTGATTCCCAAAGCGGTGTCCAAGAACTCCCAGGTGTTTGAGATGTTTCACGTGCTAGTTTAAACCCTTTTTGTTTAGTTTTTTTTGATCAGGAAAAAAAAAAATCTGACCCAAAGTTTGGTGCATAGACCACACGTTTACACTCGTACTTCAAGTCCGTCATACATCACGCACATGTTCGGCTCTATGCACAGGACTGTCATTATCCTGGAGCGTGGGCGTGTCTGTGTTTCTTTCTTTTTGGACACGAGGCAAAAAGCAAACTTTAGAATCTGGCCAACAAACTGTGACAATCTGATTTTATTAAATTCCATTCATCATGAAGAACAAACTGCGGTGGGTGGAGATGACGCGCTGCATCTCGGCAGCAGATGTACAACAATCTGTCAAACCTGTCGTATAAAGTCATATATAAGTATATATTTTTTGGAGAAAAATGGCTCCTTGGGTGGATAAGGGGACGTTAAGGCACTTTTTAAAGGGCTCCACGTTTTTACTTCACTTGTTGAAGATCTTAAGCAGAAATCATACAACATAGTGTTTTTTCCGATTATAAATGGTTGCTTATGAAATCCCTTAAAGAACCTTTGTGGAACCATAATTTTTATGTGGTACAAAGTCGTTCATGATTTTTACTTAACTTCAGGGAACTAGATGAAGCATCCTGGTACTGAGAGCATGCTTAGAAAAGGAAAAATCTTCTTTAATGCACAATCAAAGTTCTGCTTGGTACCGTTTGTGACAGTGAAATTCCTTCAAGGGTTTCTCCTTAAAGGGTTCTTCCCGTTGTTCCTTTCAAGGGACACGTACATGTTGTGTGTAGTGTTTTATCTGTCGCAGTTTTTTTTTACTTTTATGAGCCAGTGAGCCCTTATGGTATTTTTCACTTTTACAACACAGGTTTTTCCTTTTAAAGAACCCTTTTCCCCCCCCCAAAAGTAAGTTTTGGTTTTCGTCTTCTTGTCATATAAAACCTAGAATAACTAACTGTTGTGATACTGATGATGATGATGATGATGATATGAAAAGAAAACACCATGTTGTAGGAATCTACGTAGAACTTTTGCCCGTAAATGCAATTAAACTGATGCCCTGGAATCGTTTAATGAGGGACAGATTAACAAAGTTAAAAGTCACATTTCAGACAGATTGCTTCATTTGTAAAGCAGACAGAGCGTAAAGAGTTAACGGTTCTCCCCTGGCGCTGACGTAAACAGTCGTCATGGAGCTGAGGTCAGGATGTGGCCGGGTTCATAGGAAGGCCTGTTCGCTGACCTTGTGACTGTAATCAGAAAATAATGAGTCAGTGGGGGATTTATTGTGTCCTGGGGCCTGGAGCGCGTGGCTGTCCAAACACAATCCATTGTCAGAGACACACATGAAGCTGGACGCTGTTGTTCTTCAAAGCGGGAAGAGAGCCTGCGGGCAGACGAGTCAGGAGCGAGTGCCGCATTCCTCACCTCTGTCCTGGAGGAAAGCCCATTATATTTCACTTCGTACTTTCATTAAAAAAAAATAAATTCAAAAAGAAAAAAGAAAAAAGAGGAAAAGGGGACCGGACACAGGGTCACATCACAGGGTCACATCTTTTTTGCTACACGTGCAAAACCGTCGGCTTGGCCGCGCTGTTATTTTTTCCTGCTGTGTTCTCTAGAAAAGTACACGGACTTCATCACAACAGCTTCATCACACGCCTCACACCTTTCCATCCTCATGACTTTAGGATGCTCTGTAAAAGACAGGAGACAGGAGACATGACCCGAAGCACTCGGTCCGTAACGTACAAATCTTCAGGGTATTATTAAAGGCACAAACAGTAGATGACTCGCTCTGTTTGTTATTTAGAAGGGTGTTGGACAGGAAGTGACTCGTGCAGACTGTCTTTCCTGTTTGGACTCTCCTGGAGTTGAACTTGTCCCAGCCACCTGCGCCACTCTTTCCTGCCTCTGTTTGATCAGCTTAGTTTTTTACTGTTTTGAAACAATAAGAATCTTTTCGTGAAGGCATTCTCCAGTGTTTCAGCGGAAAAAAACAAGCAAGCAAGAAAGAAAAGGTGTTGGGATATAAACAAAACTTTTTCCTTTTAACCAGTCAGATGTCCTCATTGGTTATAAATACAAGCATGAATTACATTTACTCGCATTACTGTAATTGAGTAGATTTTTTGTGTACTTCTACTTTTTAAAGTAGTTTTTAAAA
>JAQQZT010000017.1:1473720-1492253 GCA_030068275.1 Clarias platycephalus
CTTGAGTAGATTTTTATAAGGGTAACTTTACTTGTACTTCAGTAAATGTTCACTAAAGTAACAGTACTTTTACTTAATTACAACATTTTATTACTCTTTCCACCTCTGCATTTAAGCCCTAATTAGCACTCGCTATCATTAGCACCTAGCATGGCGAGTTAGAAATTAATTAACTTACTTAATGAACTTGATCTCATGAACAATTGCTCAAGTTAATACAAATAAAGTTTCTACCACAACATATGGTAGAAATCGTAACCCCACCCCTGAATCATGCTGCTTATTTAACTCCACCCGTATTCTAATCTCACATGATCTCAACCTGACACCATGAACATTTTGTAAGAATTTAAACAACCAACGTGTATGTGATTAGATTTTATTTGATATGATAGGAACTATACAAATATTAACCCCACCCCTAACCACGCCCACTGTTATAACCCCACTTGAACCATAATAAACCTGAAAATAAACCTCAAAGAAAAGTAACAAACATTAACCCCACCCCATTTTAACCACACCCACACCCTAACTCCATATGATCTTTGTAACGTTCTGTACAAATTAAAAAATAAACCTGAATGAAGAAAAGATACGGATATAAACCGCAGTTCAGTTTTAACCCCGCCCCCATTTTGACCACACCCCATAGATTAACTTTCATATCTTTACATGCAAATTTCAATATTTAGAATTTTCTAGTATGACACTCTTAGATTAGAATTTCGTTGCATCAAATTTGTTGCCCATAAACGTGACTTTTACATTGTTATGAACTCTGCGTGTCGATTCAGGAAGTATTTAAAGAGGCCACATTTTTCATGTTTACCAGATAAACAGCTAAAGCTGCTGTAAGGGCGAAACTAAAAAGCTCGCTACAAGCACTACTGTTTGCCCTCCTGCTTATTTTTTGTTTTTCCGCCTGAGCTCAGAAAGGAAGAGTAATCAGTCAGTGCAGGTCTTCAGGGAGCAGAACCTGCTGAACCTGCTGCCTTCCCCTCACACTGCAGGTGTTAAATACATTATTTCTGCACACTGGACAACACGCTTTTGTTTTTCTTCCTATAAAAAATCTGCAGCCTCGAACATAAAGAGAAGTCCTGCGCTATATTCCGACAAAGAAGAGTCTATAAAAAAAATCACAGCCGCCGAGCTGAACAAACATTTCTCCTTATTTCTGCCTTATTGACTTCTTCTGCGCTCAGTGGAACGTCACACACTTCAGAACCGTCGTATCTCTAAGTAACAACGTGACATCTTGTAATAAGAAGGAGAAGCAGCAAAAAAGATTAATATTTAATAATGACTTATGTAATATTTATTACATTTAATTACATTAGATAAAATTTTCCACACAAGCATAAGGACATATTTAGATACGGATTTGATTTGTTATAAAAAATAAAATAAAAAAAAAACTAAAATTTATTTCAAAAGAAAATACATAAGGAAATTAATAATAATAAATAAAAATAATAAAGTAAATAATGCATGATTAAATTTAAACTTTTTTAAGTACTTAAAAGTGGGTTAACACTAAGCAATAATTTATTGTATAAAGTAAAAATACATTGTGAAATGTGATATATATGTACATAAATAAAAAATAAATAAAATGAATAATTTAATTCATAATTAAAATTAAGGAGACAAAATAAGAAATAGGAAAATTATAAAATCACACTGAAAGTAAACATTTAAAACAAAGCTTTTGCATTTTGTCTTCATTTATTTATTCATTCTGTTTTTGTGATACACATTTTGTTCCACATTTTCCTCCAATAATCATATACTGTATATATACTGTATATATATAAAATTATTATTAAATATATATATTTTTTTGATTGATTAATTGATTTCTGCTCTGTTTCAGGTCCGTGTTTCGAGTTCAGCCTGCAGTCGGTTCTGGGCGTGGCCTTCGGAGGTTTCCTCATCGGCGTCCTGCTCGTCGGCGCTCTCTGGTTCATCAAAATCCGCACAGGTGAGCCGAACGCGGCGGTCCCGCACGCTCCACCGCTCCGTACACTTTCCAATTTATTATTAGTGAACGGCGATGTGACGAGTGTGTGAGCGGGAACCATCTCTGCTCCTTTAGCTTATGAGGGAAGAGGCCTAAAGGGCGGCGAGGGCGACCTTAACAAGCCTCGAGATGATTTCCCGCTAGAAATAAGATGAAACAGTTAAGTAACAGCAACACTACTTTTCATGGGGTTTCACCTGCTTGTGCGGTGATGGTGAGGTTGAAGGTGTGTGACTGAGGCGCGGCGATGTCTGACCAGGAGCTCACGTCTGGTGCGTCTGTTCTTCGTTTCAGGTTACCCCGTCGCTCTGGGTTTCGGCCCCACAGGGACCTTCTTCTCAGGTACGAACACAACACCAGACACGATACATCCCAGCATGCACCGCTGCGCTCCGGAGGTCTCCGTTCTGATTGGTCAGAAGGTGTTGGTCTGTTTTCTCTAACAGCAGTTTTATAGTAATGGGCTTGTTACTGTTATATCGTATTAAGAGCTGACACGTACTGGAACACCGATACGGTCACGTCTGTGTAGTGTGTGTGGAAGGAGTCTCCAGTGTCAGAACATGAAAGAGTGTCTCAAACATTAAACGTAACAATAAACTTCTAAAGAAAGTAGTAGAGTGCTTGTTTAACGAATGCAAAGTGCTGTGGAATTAAACATTTAATATTAAACGGGATGTGTCTAAGAAAATAACCCACTTCTCTCTCTTTTTGTCCCACTCGCTCTCTTTTTTCTCTTTGTCTCGTTCTTTCACTTTTTATTTCTCTCTCTTTCTCTTTCTCTTTCTCTCCATTTGTCCATCACTCACATTCTCTCTCTCTCTCTCTCTCTCTCTCTCCCTCTCTCTCTCTCTCCCCGTCTGTCTGTCGCCTGTTTTCTGTATGTATTTTCACTACCGTTCTCTCTCTTTCATTCTGTCTCTCTTGCTGTCTCCTCTTACTCTATCACTCCCTCTCTGTCTCCATCTCTCTTTGTTTCTCTTTTTATGTCTTTTTATCAACTCTCTCTTCCTCACTATTATTTCATCTCTCTTTCTCTCTCTCTCTCTTTCTCAGGATGTCCCTGCGGTCTGATTAAGCGTCACGCGGTGCCCACTAACCCGTCTCCCTCTGAGAACAGCAGTGCCAACGGCAGCATGAGCAGCACCCAGAGCACACCGACCAGCAGCATGGCATGAGCATGCTCAAAGATGGACACACACACACACACACACACGCACACACGCACACACACGCACAGACGAACAGGGCAGGGCTTTTTTCGTCTGAACCGGGAACTTTATTAAACTCCGCCTCTGCAGACACCCAGCATCAGGAAGTCAGCGTCCTGCCTCGGTCCGAGACAGGAAAAACACAGCATATCCCCCAAGAACTAACAGGAAATTCACCGCATTCCTCTCGACAGATCCGAGGCACAATAAGACTCCAGAAGAAAAACACACATCAAACCGCTGCGACCTGCATCACCCCTCTGATTAATGCCGAAGAAACAGAGAAAAGAAACGTCGGCAGTCGTTGCCCTCGTCAGTCTCACGAGTCCGTTGACTGTAATGAAGACGCGACTGCGAAAAGGCTACCTCTTCATTTCTATAGAGTACAGAAGAAGAAGAAGAAGAAGAAAAGAGTAGCTCCAGTTAGTCACGTCATTCCTGATGAATCACGTGTTCTGTCCCTGCAGGAGTGACGTGCTGGTGCTGTATGTTACTGTAAACCGAGTGTGTGTCGCTAAAGCCTGAGTCCTCCGCCGACTTTCTGCTCATCATCATCAAACCAAAACCAAATCACCCCCCCCCTCTCTCTCTCACACACACATACACACAAGCCATTATTCTTTATTTCCCTACTTATTTTTTACAATATTTTATTTGTAAAACTTTAACATTAGCAAAAAAAAGAAAGAAATCAGCATTTCTAATATATTTTTTTCTTCTCTTTCTGTTACAGTTCTTCCTCCTTATAATTTCCCTTTCCTTCTTTCTCCTTCCTCGCGCTCGCTTTTAATCATGTACCTGAACTCCCTCTTTTTCCCTTGTTTGTTTTTCCGGTGTATTAATTTTAAAGATCATGGTTAACTAACACAAGCTAACTGCAGTAGGGAGTAGTAACGTCACACACCTTCGCGTTTCACTATGTGACCCTCGGATACACACACACACACACACTTATACACTTCCATCTGTCATGTTAATTTCAGTCATTAATACCATTTTGAGTGCCTGGTGAGATCTCGGTCGTGGACTCAGTCTTTTATAGAATGTTTATTTTTATTTTCGAAGCGAAAACAACAAAAACCAACAAATGACCCCCATTAACACTGCGCCAGTTTATTATTTACAGTGTTTGTAGCTAACGTGCCTAATAAACTGGCGAGTGAGTGTAAGAGCTAACTCAGTATTGTGTATTAAATGTGTGACTTGTACGTATGTTGATCCTCCAGTTCCAGTGTTAGATTAACACTCCTGAAGAGCTGTGTGTCTGAAGCCAGTCTCTGCGACAGAGGTGTGTGTGTGTGTGTGTGTGTGTGTGTTAGTGTTAGCGGTCAGACCGCATCAGTGAAACCCTGTAGAAACTGTGTATAGATGTAAAATGTCTCTTTCTGTTTTGTGTTGCTTGTTTTTTTAGTGACCTCATCAACATTGTTTTGAAATATATATATATATATATATATATACTGCAGTAACGCTCATGTATTCATCAAGGAGTCCGACATGTGTTTCAGCTCACGCCATGGAGGGGTGTTCACCAAAAACAAAAACAAAAAAGTCACTTCATTCCGTATAAAAGCCTGTAATTGTCATTTCTTTAGATTATACATCATAATTATTCAGTTTTATGATTTATTTTTTGTAAAACGTGAAACTTTAATATAAAATCCCTTTACATTTATGGCATTTTGTAAATTATAAACTTGTCGTTTTTGCGACTCAGACCTCCTCTGTCTGTGAAATGAAAGAAATTCAAATCCATTTCAAACCTCAAATCCTCACACCATGTAGCTAATTTTTATAACAAAAAAAACAAACAAATCTAATTTCATGTGAATTTAAAAATTTTTAAAATAAAGATGATACTTTCTGTGAAGGCTGTCATTAATTAGTAAAATGTTTTTAAGCTTTTATACAGATTGTAATTATTTATTACACATTAAGGACGAATAAAATCCCTCAGAGCTTTTTTTTTTTAGGAAACTAATTAACATCAGTGAAGTTTTGTTATTTTTTTATGCTATTGGAAGTTATTTTATATTTACTAGTAATCTACGATCTTTTAAAATTGTGTAAACAATGTTAACAATCAGTAATCATTGAGATGCATATTTTCTTAGTTTTAGTCCACCTGAACTGCAAGTGTGCCCCCTTGTGGTTCACAAGTTAATAGACTTAAAAGCTACAGTGAAATATTATACAAAACAAACATTCCCGGTTAAGAAATTTTTAATTCCTTAAATTCTTAATGCCGATGAATCGATTAATGATTAATCATTAAGATCCCTAATGTTGTTGAATATCTTGTTATTTATCATATTATATATTATATAGTGTAGCTGCATTATGAAAAGTCGCTCGCTCACCAGTCTGTTTTTCATACTTCTTTTTATTGCAGTTATTAAGACGAAAAAATGCTCCTGTCTTAAAAGTTACAGCTGCCAACATTGGAGAATCCTTCCCTAAATTGTACATAAACATAGATGTTTCGTCTAATCCTCAATCAACTCCTACATTTAAGTCGTTCGTCCGCTGTACGAGACCTCGCAAACCTGTTGCATTTGCAATTTCATTTTTTTCGAAAGTTGTTTCAAGTTTAAAACAGATAAAGAATATTACATATGACTATTATTATTATTATTATTATTATTATTATTAATATAAATGCTATATAATGTGTAATTAATTTTCAATAATGATTATGAGGGGTTATAATACTTTATAAGTGCTTTATGTTATATTTATGGCCTTCAGAGAAAGTGTTACAAGATTTTCTTTCTCTTTGCAGACACTGTGTGTGTGTGTGTGTGTGTGTGTGTGTGTGTGTGAAGCTGTTCAGATAGAGTGTGATATTAAGGGTATTATAAAAACTTTAAGGAACAATTCAGTAAAAAAAAAAATCTTACACAATGTCTCTGTACAATGTAACACAATGTTTTTATTTTTTATAAACTTCAAAATCTTCATATACTTGCTTTAGACTTTGTAAGTCAGCCATCAAAAATGTCTCGGTTGATGTTTGTCGTGAGAGTAAACTGTGTCAGAAATTTTTTTTTCACTGTAATGATCCTTAAAGTGTCAAAAAACAAACTTTGAGTCTTTGTGCAATACTGGAGGAATTCCTCTTTAATATCGACAGGAACGTCCATGTGTCTTACAGGTTATTTTTATTAAGACTTTTTTTTCTGTGTAAATGTATCAAATGTGTGTTTCATATTCTTGTTTTTCTATCGAGTCGACATGAAATCACAAGTGTACACAGTTATGAACCGGTCGAGGTGTACACTTGTGATTTCACCGCTCAGACTCGCACCAAATGTTACGCTTTAATCAACAGTTTTTGGATTTTTATATGATCATAAAGCATCTGATTCAAAATAAACTAATTAAACTGGAGTGGGCGTGGTCATTTCTGCATTTAGTGTAAAATGTAATTGAATAGAAGTAATGAATAATTTTGGTTGTTTGAGAGAGACATTGCGATTTTTATGACATGATTGGCTTGAATAATAAGTGAGTCATATTTGGTGAATCATTTAATAGATGATTCATTTGATTCATATGCATGAAAGCCAAAGACATTAAACATGGCATCTTCAAATAAAAGTTGACATACTATATGTCCAAAATTATGTGCACCCCTGACTATATACCAATATGTGGTTCTTACCCAGAGTATAAACACAAAGTTATACAGAAGCACACAATTGAATGTCTCTTTATTGTGTAACATTACAGTTTCTCTTCACTTTAACTAAGAGACTCAGACACTCATCCAGCATGACGACGTCTCTGTGAGATCAATGAAGACACGGTCTGTTCCACGCTCTGACTGAACTCAACCCGACTGAACCATCATCTTTGGGATAAACTAGCACTGGAGCCTCCTCGACTGATCCCAACATCAGCCCCTGAGCTCACAAAAGCTCTTGTAGCAGAACACAAATCCCCATACTGTAGCCTCGCCCCAACATAGAGTGGAAAGCCTTCTCAGAAGAGTGGAGCTCATTATAACAGGAATGAGTGAATAAATCTGAACTGAGAAGCTCAATAAAGACATATACTGTAAGTGTGATGGTCAGGGGTGCACAAACTTTTGGCTTGTGTAAACTATGGGGGAGTACTACAGGGTGTGAGCAGAAAAAAAAGGAATGAAATTTATAGAAAATAATTCTTCCATGCTACATCTGCAAAAATATTGGCACCTCATTATGTATTTAAAACAAACTATTTTATAAATGTGTATTTTAAAATCAATGATTGTTTATTTCTTCTATACTGTATGTTCACTTCAGTATGTGTAGTTTTGTGAGGTGATAATTATAACAAAAATAAAATAATACAAATATTGGCACTTTCAATGTTTATAATAATAATAATAATAATAATAATAGACTTGTTAATTATTTCAATCCTATATTTAATTACTAAATAAAATAAAAATAATTTGTAATTTTACACAGTATGGCGATGAAACTCGCAGTAAAACATCTGGATGGTACAGTACATGGTGCAAATGTTTTAAAGAAATCCGTACGTGTAGAACACCTGCACCTTGAAAATCAACAGGTAATAAAATCAACAGGTAATAAAATCAACAGGTAATCAATAAAACTACTTTCACATTACAGGAACTCGGCTGGGAGTTATTGGCACGTCCCCCATACAGTCCTGACCTCGCTTTAAGCCATTTCCACATGTTTGGGCCAGTAAAGGAGTTCCCGGGAGGCTGGGGTTTCAGACGTGAAGCAGGCAGTCTGGGGTGCGTTTCCCAAAAGCATCGTTAGCCAGCTATGGCCGCAAGTTCCGTCGTTACCAACATAGTTCAACAACTAGGTGTTTCTCGAAACCATAGTTCAAACGAACATTCGCAAACAGCGTCGCAAACTTATGTGGTTAGAACTACAGCCTTCGACCTGTGGTTAGAAGCAGAGTTCCTTGTTAGTTTTCTGTGTCGACGTTCTGGGTGTGTTCTATTCACAGTTAACGACCCTACGCCCTATTAGTTTCTTTAAAAAAATTCCCAAGCACTTTGAGCGATTTGGAAAACATAATGTTTTGGTGCTCAGATATTATTTTATTAATTTTTCGGTTATTCTGATTACAAATTCACTTTGAAACGATATAACAGCGGTACCATCGCAACTATTCTCCCTTCGAAGTGCCCTACGGAAGCATTATTTATGCTTGGTTTCGTTTGTGCGAAGAAAAGGTGAGTTTTTAAGTGAGTATCTTTGTTAAAACATACCCAAAGAGAAATGTCTCATAACAATATTTGTAGTAGTATGTTAGAGGTTTTCTCTTATAATGAGTGTTATCCGTACTGTTCACGTATTCAACATATACAGTGCACAAAGTGTTAAGCACGAAGAAATTGTAAAGTTTATACACTACCATAGTGTAAGCCTATTTAAAATATATATTCAATGAATGTACCCAAATAAATCAACGTGACTAGTTAGTTACTTTCTTCAACGTTGCATCGTACTATGGTGGTTAAGCAAAGAGCTACATCGTTGTACGGGAAACGCACCCCTGATCAAGTCTCTGGCATGCTGAGAATTTTCCACCTTGATGGTGTCCAAGCACTAGTGAAACACTGGGATAAGTGCATTAGTGTAGCTGGGGATTATATAGAGAAATAAAGGGAGTTTTTATTCTTAGCACTGTGTTCTGTTATTCTGCACAATCCCGCTTTGACTCGAACGATTCTTGAATATATACAAATTAACTGTTAACCACGTGAATATTAGCCTCTTAACTCCATCACAAGTAGAAAGAAACAATCAAGTCTGATCGAGTACGCTGCCATCAACCGACACATTTGTATACAGTATATACGTATTTTTCTCTCTTTATAGTCTGGCGTTGGGATTCAGGAGCTTTTCTCCGTCACACGGGACAGAACAATGAAAAACAACATGGAGTCAGCTTCAAGTCATCACTGCGTTATTCCAGAGACATGACCTTGAGCCTCGGAAAGGCCTGCTGCGTCCTGCTGGGAAGAAAATAAAAGAGATAAACTTTTTAGCCAAATAAATAAATCTAGACAGAATGTCAGAATGTAGTCTGGCTGTTACGGCTTCAGATTAAACTTTCCTCTGGAGGCATCGAGACACAACGCAGAGATGTCAGTCTGTGTGTGAGTGATGGTTCTCCTGTTTCACACACAGATAGAGAGCTGGGACGGCCTGGGAGTGAAGACGGAGACCAAAACACAGAACACATCGCCGGGACGCTTATCATTCTGCCTAGATTTTACTCCGAGAAATCTCTGTTTTATTTCAAAATAAATATACTGTCCAAATCCAGCCGATAGCATTAACACGCTACTCTCGCTAAGCTCGGGTTCCAGAAAGTTTTTTTTCCCTTCTTTTATTTATTCTATTCAACGGAATGCAATTGTAGCAGTCTAATATTTAAAGAAATAATAGAAATAATGGTGATAAATTTAGCAGTAAAAGACAGTCAACAATTACACAAAATAATGACACTAAAATTTCAATCATAGTAAGAATTATCACTAAAAGTTAAATAATAACCAAAAATAAAATTCACAGCCAGAAAAGTTACAACATATAATAAAATTAACGTGTACTAGAATAAAATTAAAACTAAATATAAACTATGGTATAAATAAACAAAAATGAAACTAATTTAATAGATTTTTTTAATCACACTTAAATATACACTAAAAATACAAATTTAGACTAAACTTTTATTTACACCAAACGTTTTCATTTACATAAAAAGCAAACAAATTAAATGAATTAAATAAAATAGATTAAAAAAAAAAATTACTTTACAACAATTAATACAATCAATAAAAAGATAAAATTTCAACATAATAATGTGTTAGACTAAAATACTAATAATTTTTTTATTGAAGTGCCAAAAATTTACAAATAAATAAATATTTTTTTTTTGATTACTTAATTGTTTAACTTGTCTGATTATTATTCATTATTATGGATTTTACAGCTTAAGATTAAACAAATTAAAGTTTCTTTTGGAGATTTCGTGACGCTGAATGAGTCTGAGCATAAAATTCTATTTACACTAAAATTCTATTTAAATTAAACAAACAAAAACAAATCAAAAGAGTTTATAAAGAGTATAAGAAGCGGCAGCAGTGGGTTTAAGTATGGCGGTGTTGATATATAGTGTTAGTATTAAGCTCTTAAGTCTGGCCTTAGAGGGCCATCTGCCCAGCGAGTGTGTGAGTGTGTTCTCAGGTCCCAGCACACCTGATTGATCTAATCAGCTAATTAAAAGGCTTTTTTGAATAATTCTGGGTGTGGTAGAGCAGGGAGAACACTAAAATGTGCAGGGCAGAGCAGGGGTTTCTCCAGGAGCCGGGACAGGAACTCCTGTAGAAACTCCAGGAACTCTATGACACAAAATGTAAGAACCTGTGTGTATATATATGTATACATATTTCTAGGTATGTGATATTGTACTGGTGTATTAAAAGGAATGTGTGTGTATTGTGTGATCAAATTTGAGGGATTAATCCTAGATGTTGTCTGGGTTGAGGGTCTAAATGACCTGCAGGAAGAAGCTCCTCCTTGTTTCCTTTGTTTTGCACTTCGGAGCGCGGAAGCGCTTCTGTGAGGAGTCCATTGTTCGGAAGGCTGAGGTCCTTCACTATCTTTCTGGCCTTGGTCCAGGACTGCTTGCTGTAGACAGAGTGCAGGTCAGGGAGCTCAGTCAGGATGATGCGCTCAGCTGATCTCACCCCCTCTGGAGAGCCATCTGTCCTGCCTGGTGCTGTTCCCAAACCACACTGTGATGCTTCCTATCAGGATGCTCTCTATGGCGCAGGGGCAGAAGTTCTTATCACCTTGTGCTTCAGACGTCTAAGATGGTAGAGATGCTTATGGGCTTTAACTTTCACCAGGGTGTCCTTATGATCATGATCACTGTGGTATAAGAACCTGTCCACTCTCTCCACTGGGGTCCTACTGATCTTGATGGGCTGGTAGCTGCTGTTTTGCTAAAGTCTACTACAAACTCCTTTGACTTATCAGGTGGTTGCCTTGTTTTGGCTTATTCCTGTTATGACACTAGTTCTGCTGTTTTTTCCCCGCCAGGTGATCTGGTCCACCATAACAATATCATATTAGCAAACCTGAAGATGGCGGAAGAGCTGGAATTTGCCATGCAGTCATGTCGTAGTTGTACTGTGAGTAAAATCCAGGATCAAAACATGTTTGTCAGAAAGGAAGAAGAAGAATTAAGAAGAAAAAATGTTTTTTTTTTTTAAATTATCATTATTTTTTTATTTGATCCTTTGGCAGATGTTTTATCCAGTTGTGTGGTTCCAGTTTAATCTCTCTCTCTCTCTCTCTCTCTCTCTCTCTCTCTGGGTTTTTTCCATGTTTCTTGGAGCCCTAGGAATTAGAATTTTCACCATCCCAGTCTAACTTATCAGGCACACACACTCTGATCTCAGGTCAGACCTTTTGTTTCTGTAGAACCACTTTCCCAAACTTTAATGAATTTCTCTGCCCCCGTGTGATGGAAGTGAGCAAGTGCAGCTTGTTTTGGCTTATCCCTGTTATGTTGTTCATAAATAAATAACTAAATAAATAAATAAGGCGTGCTTTGAGACTTTAGAGATAATAGTGCTTCATTATTATTATTATTATTATTATTATTATTATTTATTATTATTATTATTATTAATAATAGTAGTCGTAGTACATATTGGTACACTTTTTTTTTAAAACAAAAAAACATACGTAAAATGGATGAAATGTAAACAGATCTTTATACAACTATAAAAATCTGACTGATTTATGATCCCAGCTATAATCTAAAGGGGATTTGGGGATGGAGGTCCATATGACATTCCAAATTATTATAATTTCCTGTAGATTACATTTTTTTATATTTAAAGACACAGACATGAGGTATGACAAGGGATGCATTTGGTCAAAAAAAAAAAAAAAAAAAAAAAGACAAGGAAACAACAACACAAACCCTGACACATACAGACACACTAGAAGACTAAAAACTTTAAGTGTTTCTATTTTATAATTAATGACAAATAATAATAGTTAAAAAATAAAAAAAGTATACATAAATTCTTCCACAACATATGATAACTATGACGGGTGTTCAAGTCAAACTGGGACTTTTGATTGTGCAGAATAAACTTCCCTTTATGTCTCTATATAATCCCCTGCTACACTAATGCACTTATCTTAGTGTTTCACTATAGTGTTTGGACACCACTAAGGTAGAAAGATTTCTCACTATGCCAGAGCCATGATCTGAAACCCTGGCCTCCCAGGAACTCCTTTAATGTTTGCCCAAACATGTGAACATTTCTCATGTAAATGTCAATCGCCTGTTTTTACGCCTTTATTCACCAGAAAATCCATCAAAACATGTTGTCCAGGTTTGCACTAACAGCGTTGCGTGCCATTTTGCAAGTCCTGGTTTGACTCGAACGGCCACGCATGAGGACACAATTTTCATTATATAACATCAAAAACTAATTTTGAACAAAACTGACATTTCTAATTAGAAATACTTCAGTCCTGAACGCATGGAATCTAATTATCTAATATCTTCCCTCATCAGTAAAGTGTGTGTAAACCTGAACCTGTCAGTCTCGGAGTGTCGATTAGTTAAGGATCATGTGTTACCGCAACATGAATATTAAACCATCCAGGACTTTTAATTATTTATTTAAAAAAAACAAACACAACAATATTAATATTAATTACGCTGAACCCTGGTGTATGTTCTGTTGTTTGTTCTCTGAAATCAGTCTGCTTTAACAGATGGCTTGTGAAGAGCTCGCTGTGTGAGTGTGTTTCCTCCCAGCGCTCCAAGGTGTGTCTGGTGTAGAGTTGCAGATGTTTTCCCAAGTGTGTTTGGTGCGTGTGTGTGTGTGTGCACACTAATCCACAGCATATTGTCAGTATTTTAGCCAAAAAATAAATAAACACATTACCTCCAATATAATTAGCCAAGTTTGGTTTATCATCATGCACTCGTATAGAAATGAAGAAATAAAGCACCCTGTGTCATGCTTTTATAGGAAAATAATCCACAACTTCATGGTGTGATGAAGCGGAGAGCTACGATTTCCTGTTACAATTAATTTCCTCAAGCACTCTTTATTCCTCTGACGCCACCGCATTTTACCCACAATGCCCTGTTATTTTTGTAGTTTTTATCCCTTTATATTTACATTAACATTGTGGCACGTCTGTGAAACAGGTCACATACTTTACAGCGGTTGTAAACAGCAGCGTTATCGCGTTGTACGTGTTATTCATGTCAAGCGCCTGGTGCCGTACAATTCCCTGCAAACGAGCCGTTACTATAGAAACGCTAACGTGTTAGGACTAAATATAAAGCTGTGATTTGCAGCTGTGCTTCTGTCAGAGCTGCTGTTACAGAAAACTAATCAACACCTTCTGACCAGAGAAGAGGAAGAAGAACAAAATGTCTATTTTCGAACGGTCATTTGAGAGAATGTGAGCAGCATGATTGATGTGTGTGTACATGTGTGTGTGTGTGTATGCAATGTGTTATGATCTTTCAAAAGTGTACTGTGTGAACAGATGCCATCTGCTTTATCTTCAGTATTGCTTTGAAAAAGAAAAAAATAGCTGAAACAGTAAATAGTGAAAGACTACAGATGTATGTTGATAATTATTTTATAATTTGCTAATTAGCAGTCACTCGCTAATTATTTATTTGCTGCTTATATAACTTTTACTAGTAAGCTGTCACTACAGTATTTCCTAGATTTGCTACTTATGTAGGTTTCAATAATTAATCCATATTATATAACTTAGTTCTGACCAAGTAATCTGATTGGACGAGAGGTGTTCCACAAGTGCTGATAATGGACAGTAACAGCATTGTGACGTGTAACTATATGTACGACTGGGCGTGTCCCAGGGGGTTAATTACACTGTGAGAGTAGGTCTGTACGGTCCGCAGTACTGAGGAGAGAGCAGCTGCCTGACAAAACGCACATTCACAACCAGTTACAGAAGCACTTTCAGCAACAACACACATCTGATAACGTTAAGTAACATCTTAAACAACACGCCGTCTCTGCACTAATCACTTCTAAGTCGTTCTGAATCACATCAGTGTTCTATTATTACAGCTAGATAGCTAACTCGCTTCTTACGCGAGGCTGAATCCCAAATCCCTCCTGATCAAGGGCACTACTTGGTGTGTGGAACAAGGGATTGTACACCCTACATAGTGCACACTAGCTTTCCATTTAACAGTATTTAGGATTCAACCCCAGAACCCATAAATTAACAGATCTGATGTTCTAAAGTGGAAATATAGAGTAAATCTTATAAGTTTCTCAGGGCTGTCCAGCACCTCCATGGTTTATTCTCCTCACCTTTTGTCTACGTAGTATCGGGAAGAATTTAAAACTACTCCTGTTAATTACACTAACTGTGGGCCGCTACCTGTTGGTCGCCAGCTCCGGGTCTAACGTCATGAGGTCGAGAGAATTATCTGTTGATCTGCAAGCCATGATTGTTCCAAAAGCACAGATCTGAGGTAGGATACCTAAAAAAAAAAAGGGAAAGTACTCATTAAAAGTGAAAGCACCTACAGTAGGAGCAAAGTAGTCACTATCATTTTCAAATAGAAGAGACCAACCAAACTGCATCATCAGGGACAAAGGGCCTTGGTCAGAGAGGTTCTCAAGAACCCAAGGGCTACTATGAATGAGATCTGGTGGAAATAGAAGAGACTTACAGAGGGACAGCCATCACTGCAGCACTCCACCAATCAGACCTATATGAAAGAGCTGCGAGACAGAAGACGTTCCTCACTAAAAAGGAACATGACAGCCGGCTGGGAGTTTGCCAAGGAAACAAAATCCTCTGGTCTGCTGACACAAAGATTGAACTATTAGGAATTATAGATTCGGTCACTGCACATCACCTTATTCAAACCATCCCTACAGTCAGACATGGTGGTGGCAGCATCATGCTGTTGGGATGTTTTTTCTGCAACTGGCAGTATAGAGGGGAAATAGATCCAAAAAAATAAAGCGCTATCCTAAGTGAAAACCTTCTCCAGACAGCTCAAGATCTCAGGCGAGGGTTTACATTCCACCAAGACATCGAGCCAAAGCATACCGCCAAGAAAACACACGAGTGGCTTCAGAACAACGTAAAAGTCCTGGATCGGCCCAAGCAGAGTCTGGATCTGGACCCAAGAGAACGTTTATGGCGAGACATGAAAATGGCACTGATGCTGAACATCCAATCTTGTGGAGCTCAAACGATTCTGCCAAGAGGAATAGAAGAAACCTTCAAAAGGAAGGTGTGCCAAGCATGTACAGCAGCATCATTCACAAGAGCAAGTAAATAAGAACATAAAATACGAGAATGAAAAAAGGATTTGAATCCATTCCAAAATGAGTGTGAAACAAGAGAATGTAGAAAACTTGAAGGAGTCTGAAAACATTCAGTATTTTTTGTTGTTGTTAATTTCATACATATACTGTATAATAAAAATAATATTAATGTAATATATAATATTATTGCATGCATACACACTAATATAAAATAATTTTTTATATTAATAATATAATATATTTGTAAAAATATGTTTTTTTCACATTTAAATAACTAATAAACATTGAAGATTAATATTAAATACGGCGGCTTTTTTCCCGACTCAGTGATGAACTTCCAGATCGTTGGTTTGCTAATGCTAATTGAATTGTGTTCAATTTCCTCCTTCCCTCAATCTGCTCATTCTCAATGTAGGCTTCCTAACATTATTGAAATTTGTTCTCTTTGGCTTTTTCTAAATCAGCAAACCTTGTTAGCGTGGACAGAAAAACACAGGAAAACATGATTGATTTAACTGTAGCTCACTTTTTCTCTACCGTTCGCCCTGCAGCAGCAGATATGGAAATAACGAGGCGCAACATAAATGCAGATTAGCCTGAGCAGCTTCAGGTAAACCTTGTCTATGTGTGTGTGTGTGTGTGTGTGTGTGTGTGAATACACCTACCTCCCCTCACTGAATGCTAAGTAGCGACAGCTTCTTCAGCAACAAGGCCCGCTTCTATTCCATTTCAATGGCTCTAATTAGAATGAATGAGAGGGCAGCTTCTCGGAAAAGGGCGCTAGACGGCTGCGTGGACGGAGAGATAAAGACACGTCCATGAAACCTGCTTTTGGAGTGACTAAACTCATTACGCCAGAGACAGACGATGTGATAATGAGCGAGACAATGAAATCGTTTTTCTGATGAACTTTTGAAGCCAGGGATTGGATCAGGGGACACGTTTTGGTACACATCATGATTGAGTTATGGCCTTGCAGCCTGCACACACACACACACACACACACACATCCAGCATTCAGGAACCATTGAGCAAATTTATGCTACAAATAATTTTAATTAGATTGCCCCATGTCTCGGCCTTCCCACACACCGTGAGGTGAACGTCAAAAAGGAAAAATTGCTGTGATTAAGCAGGAAGTTCTAAATTAAATAAACATCACGTTCACATCTCAAATAATATAAACTCCTGTGATCTGACCTTAGCTGACTGACAGGCACACAAGCCACGCCTCCTTAACATTCACACCATCCATGTCCCTTTATCACATAGCACATGTCCATGTACTGCACCACAGCTCCCTTATAATGACTAAAATAATCTCTCACATATGGAGAAACCACACCTACTTTAGAATAAAAAGCACATACAATAACAAACCACGCCTTCTTTATGTTCACGCAGACCACACCTTCTTTATCTTTACACAGGCCACTCCTTCTTTATGTTTATATAAACCACGCCTTCTATATTTTTTTTTACACAAGCCATGCCTTGTTTATGTTCACACAGGCCACTCCTTCTTTACCTTAACTCAGGCCACACCTTCTTTATATTTACACAGGCCACACCTCCTTTATGTTCACACAAGCCGTCTCTTCTTTATATTTACACTAGCCACACCTTCTTTATTTTTTTTTCACAAAGCACGGCTTCATGTTGACACGAAGAACATTGACTCACAGACTGTAAGCAACATACAAGCAAATAATACAATTATAAACAATAATTGATGACAAAACAGCATTAATCACTTTTAACATTTATTAATATTTAAAAAGGAAAAAGAAAACAATAGTTAACTTTACCTTATAACAGCAGACATGAATATTTAATGACAGTTCAGATCAGCATCTCCGAGTTAATCAATGCCCTCTCGTGGCCCTCGAGGTTTTATTTCAGGTCTCATTTGGCTCTATGGAAGCTTGGCGTGGGATTTTGCCAACGCATTAGAGCTAATTTTAAGAGCCACAGTAACAAAATATAAGCACTTGATGAAGTTGGATGCCATTAATTTTGCGTTAAATCAATTGAGAGAACAACATGTAAGTGTTTAAATATCCGGGCACGGTGTATTAAAATAGCATATAGTCATGATTATGCCAGCGTGTGTTATAAATTGGAGACAGGGAGCGCTTAGTTTTCCACTTATAACTGTATATATTGCGGTGTATTAATCAGGTAAAGGAGAACAGGCCCGGAGAGGAAGAGAGGAGCCGCTACACACTGCAGTACTAAAACACTATCACTTAATGAGGTTCTCCTTCTGATTTACTTTTGCTCTTGTAATCCACAAAGCCAGTACACAGACTTCAGACCCTGACGTATAATAGTGGCTTCCAATTAAGCCAATTCAAACTTAACTTTTATATGGCTGCTGTTTTCATTTCATCCACTGCCACTGCATGTTTTACATGAAGCTGTGGCCATCTTTGTTTACCGTGTCACAGAATTCACCTTTCACCTAACGGGAAATTTTTCACCAAATGTGTCACAAGAGGGCAAGTGAGAGGAACAAACATGGAAGACATCCATTATACTCAGAACATAGAAAAACTCAACCTCTGTCATGGAAATGAGCAAGGGAAAGGTCATTAAAGACGTAATTCCAAGTCAGGAGTTTGGGAAACATCCACCTTGTGAGAGATCGCAGACGTCACAACGAAACGCTGGCACACACAGATAACAAAACATTTATATTATATTATATTATATTATATTATATTATATTATATTATATTATATTATATTATATTATATATCCCGCGACCCTGAATACAAGGATGAAGCGGGATAGAAGATGAATGAATGAATGAATATATATATATACGGGGTGTCGCGTTCTGATCATAAAAATAGAGGAACGAGGCTATTTTTTAAATGTAAGGAGTAGAAAGTACAGATAATTGCTTAAAAATGTAAGGAGTAGAAGTAAAAAGTC
>JAQQZT010000017.1:1505057-1522518 GCA_030068275.1 Clarias platycephalus
CTCAATCTGGCCTCTCTGACTTTATCTCCAAAACATCTAACATGGGTTGTCCCTCTGATGAACTCATTCTTGATCCTGTCCATCCTTGTCACTCCCAAAGAGAACCTCAACATCTTCAGCTCTGCAACCTCCAACTCTGCCTCCTGTCAGACCCATGGTGCTGTCGTCACTAAAATATTGAAAAAGAAAAAAATTTGCTTGTTTGCTTGGCTTTCCACAGGTTACTCTCATATGCCGAAAATGCCTCATATGCTGAGACAAATTTCTTGCAAAATTTCAAGTGGATACTACGTATGGAATGGTGGAATTAAGTAACATCAACAGTCAGTTGTTATTTTAAGACACAAAAGTCAGCAGTTCTGCAAGAAGACTATTGTGTCAAGTGCGTTTGCAAAACCCATCAAGCACCAGGAGGAAACTGTCTCTTATGAAGATCTTCCCAGGAAAGCAAGACCAGGACTTAGAAGTTCATTTAGAGTTACCAGCCAATTAACAAACAGCACCTCAGATTAGAGCCGTTATGAAGGATTTACAGATCATAAGTAGCAGATATACATCTCAATATCAACTGTTCAAAAGTGATTATTGCACATTTTGGATGCCATCAGCATTGTTTTACTGTGTAGAAAGAAATAAGTATCTGGAAAGACCATGGAGTTAGTCCAAAGGTGTGTCCAAACTGCTACTGTATATTCCGATAATAATAATGATAAAAAGAATAAAAGCAAACCCAGCCCATGTATGTGTAACCCTGTATACGCTAAGACACTGTCTCTTCATCCAGAATAATGTATTCGTTTCAGCTTAAATCTGATGAACCTGCCATCTAAATCTAGTTTAGCGAGACTGGAATGGTGGAAGCATGACGCACTCTCTTTCTGCCACTACTCTCCAAAGTGTGAAAGATAAATCTTCTTTTACACTTTTCCTGTCACCAAATATAAGTGTGTATGATCTATCCGTCCACCCTGGTCCATTTACTACACCGGATTTAACAGCTCTGTAATCTTCTGAGAACATGTGAGCCGACAGGTCAGCTTGTCTAGCGGACCTGAGAGAAATACGGTACATCTGCTACGATTAGGATTAAGCTCAACGCCTCAAAGCACTAACAGAACGCATTCCTGTTTAATTCATGTTTATTTTTATATTTTTAAGTTTTTTTTTTTTTTTTAGTTTTTTAAAGAAGATGACTTGCAGAGAATTAACACTTCTCTCGGTTGCTATAACAGAGATTTGAGGATCGTGTCAAGAACCCAGTGGGAAGATTTAAATAAAGCTAAAAATAAAGTGAAAAAGTCGAAGGGGCCAGGGTTTATCTGTTGCAAGATGCAAAACAGAGGCAATTAATAAGACATCATTCTGTGAAGATCTCTAATTAGGGTTGTTTATAATTATTTAATTATATCATGTGCACAATTGTGTGCTTTTTTTTTTGTGTGTTTTAGTTTATAAAAAAAAATAAAGCAGCAATAGGTTTTAATGCAGTATGTAGACATAAAAAAATGTAACCAACATTCAAGACTGGAAAAAGTAAGTGCACCCTATAGAGCAGTTAATACAGTCGAATATAGGACCACTTTTAGGAACAATAACTTGAATGCATAGTTTATTAATCTCACATGATTGTAGAGAAATTTGGTAAAGAAGTGTAAGAAGAATGAGATAAAAAAAAATTGTCCACAAAAGATGTGACCAAACAAAACAAAATAAAAAAAAGTAAATTCAACATACAGTTTCTCAGTATGAATATAAGTAAATAAATACCCAACACTATAAAAAAAATCTGGTTATGTTAAAGGTCCCATTTTGTTTCTTTATCAAGATACCACAAGTCCCATCTCTTCCCTTTTTATACCTCAAATTTCACCTGTTTTTCTCATCTAAACACAAATGTAAATGAGCAAGGGCTGAACCCCACCCACAAGAGATCAGCAGCACTTAGAAATGAGCTGGGGGAGGGGCTCTTCTGATATGAGGTCACAATAGGGGGAAAAATCTAACTGGCTTGTTTTAGCCCCAACAATGGAAAAAGGAGAAAAAGGACAAAAAAAAGCAGGAAATGTTTTGCTCTCTCACTTTGTTGTTTGTACACGCCCACTGGAGACACATCTGAATCTCTAAACATGACTGAACAGTGAATTTTGCATAATAGGTCCTCTTTAAATGTCAGAGACCGATAGCATATATTATAGGACTTTATAAATACTTTATAAATCACGGAGGTCTTACTGTATAAACACCACCCTCACGCAGAGAGCGCATATATTTTTACAATTTCTTTTTAAAAAGGGGAAGGAAAAATGAGAAAAGATGGAAAGTTCCCATTAAGCTTCAGAGTGATGGGCGGCGATGTTAGCCAGACGTGATCCCATCAGGGGATTTGTAGCAGAACAGCAGAGGATTGTGCAAATAGCAATGGAGATGAATGTAAACCTTCACCCTGTTGTAACACATCCTGCCGACAGCCGCCTAAAAGAGCGTCTAAACGATGAAGCCCTTTTAGTCAAATCGAATTTCAGTCCAATCACGGCGATGATGCGCCGCAATCCGAGTCTCGGCGGATGGCGATGGATACAGACAGCTAGCGTCTGGCAAGTTGACTATAATGGAGCAGCCACTTAAAACACGCCGCCTCATTTCCCCAGCGGATCCGACACTAATCTCATTGGAGAGAGTGGAAAGCTTGCAAGCTTAGTGCACACCAAATGAGAGAAAAGTCCAAATGCTTGGTTTGGAAATTTGACAGGTGATATCCAACATCGCCAGGGTAATTGAGGGCTAATTAGAGCAAGCTGCCAATATTGCTAAAAGGAAAATCCTAGCAAGCAGAATTCAGGGCTGAAACGGGGTCACGCTAACAGCATTAGAAAAACAACAACAACAACAACAACAACAAAAACATCTGCAGTGCAACACGTTTGGATTTTTAAGCAAGCTGAGTGTATTTGTGAACTTTATATAATTATTACAAAATCTTTAATTTTAGTGAATTTGCTTTAGTACTCAAAATCAGTGTTAAATTTGCAATTACAATCAAATATTATAAATATATTATTAATTTTTTTGGTTTCGCTGCTTGTTTTTCTGAAAAAGAAGTAACATCCCGCTGTTGATCTTGGACACGTTTAAAAGCGCCGTATAGGATTCTTATATCATACTGTATACTGTATGTGTGTGGTTTTTAGACACATCCCATGTTGTTTCACACAATTTTCACATGTTTAACTTCACATGTCATTCCTTCACATGATTTGATTTTATTACATATTACTGTACATATTATTCTTACTAAATATATTTCACCTTTCACCTATAATTTTTAGATTTAGATTTTTTTCTGTATCTGAAGCAAACCTTTTGACTGAAGTTCTCGTGGATTTCTGTCTCCCAGAGTGTCGTCCGTTAGTCAGTGGTGAGACATTTTTATAATCTCCCAGATTGAACGTTTCTTTACTTTTCAGTTCTATTTATTTCTGAATACATTGGCTCCAGCAAAGACCAAGGACGAAAGCTTTAAATTTATAGAAATTAAGAGTTAAAAAAGAGTAAAAACATTTTTTTACACAACTGAACATTTTGTTCAATAGTGAATGGACAAGTCCAAGGACAAAATGCCTCTCCAGCTTTCATCTTTTGAGTTTTTTTTTCTTTAAAGTTTTTTCCCCGAACCATTCCTGAGGCATTGTGCTTGCGTAACTCATAGCCTCGCTGACTCCTACACACAATCTCAGGACATACAGAGATTAGACTCGGAAAACAAATTGTATATTTATATATACATGTTTATATAAAAGTACATACATAATGAAAAGTAAAGCATTTATAAGGATGTGAAATACATTAATTAACAATTCAATAAACAGTTAACTAAATAATCATAGTTAGATATTACACAAGTGCCTTAAGTGTTTATTTAGTTAAAATAGCTTACTAAATAAACAAACTAATAAATAAACAAATAAACAAAACATCTATATAAATAAAAGAGAGGTTTTAACTGCACATTAGTCAGAAGTCATGCTTTTAATATCAGTACATTTCATACATTGGAGGACCAGAAACCAGTCTCAATCAAACAAAACGTCATCTTTATCCGATCTGTTTATTTCCTTTATTCTCATCTGTTTCTCATCTACAGACAGACAGACAGACAGACAGACAGACAGACGTGCATGTGGGCTTCTACTGTGTAAAATTAAATCACTGATTACATTCAAGCTGTTTAGCTTTAACCTTTTAGTTATTTCTACAAACTCTTTTTTCATCAACGACGCGTACTTATTCTAGTAAATAAATAAATAAATAAATAAATGAAAAAACAAACATAATATAGAGACTATAAAATAACAGTTTTCGATGTTGAGTACTAATTGAACATTAACACCACTGCCAGGTGAACTGAATGACATCTACAGTATTATCTATTATACACCACTGAACTGGTGACAGGATCATGGGAACCCAGGGCTAACCCATGCCCACAGGGACCAAAGGCCAACCCGTCAGGTCCGAACCCACAGAAAAGCCAATGCAGCACAAATTACTGAAAAAAAGCCAGACCACCCGAGGCACCACAGTCCACCATGCATGGGGTCCAGCAGGCAACGAGCCCAAGGAGACCAACCCAACGTCCAACGTCCAACCTCCCCAGATTTTCAATCTGATTGAGCACCCATGGAATCACCATACAATCAAGTCTGATTCATGGGGCCCCACCTAACTACCCACCGCACCTAAAGGATCTACTGCTAACATCCTGGTGGCAGAAGGGGAACTCACACAATACATTCCATAATGTTTTGAGTTTTGATGTTAAATAAATGAAATTAAATATTAATAAATACAATTACAATAAATATAGATTCTTTTTAAACAATTTCCCCCCCAACTTTCTCCCTAATTTAGTCATATCCAATTCCTCCCCGTCACTAGGGGGCTCCACATTAAGGCTACTACAACCACTCAGTCGGGAGGGGCGAAGACTATCACATGTTTCCTCCGAACCGCGTGACGCCAGCCGATCGCATCTTTTCGAACTGCTCGCTCACGCACCGTTGGGGGCGCCGTAACACACTCTAAGGACAGCTCTATCCGCTCCTTCCGCTTGCATCAGCTCACAGACGCCCCTGATTGGCTGTAGAGCCGTGATTAATGTGAGAGCACGAAGTACCTCTCATCCCTCCCCTCTGAGAGAGCTCGGCCAATCAGCTCTCTCTAGAGAGGTTACAGCATCACCTGGGAATCGAACTTGCGCTCTCCAGGTGATCGGGCGAGCACTTTATCACTGCGCCACTCGGAGGAACTTTGTAAACAATTTTAAACATTTTATCAGCCTGACAATTTAAAACCATTAATGCGCAAAAACCAACAGCATAGAATCTTTTTATAGATTAGCTAAACTAAACAATAAGGTTAAGTCAGAAAAACACAAGTAGGGGAGAAATACAGATACTAATCTTATCCGAATAGGGTTATTATATATGCAGGATATCCTCACACATTATATTCCTGATTATTAGCGCACGCTCCATGTTGCAGTAACACACACAGATCACGTTTCAAACAATAACCAGATTATTCAACTGATCAGCCATAAAAATCAATCAGCTCTACATCTATGGGACCTAAAAAGCAGGAGAAGTGTCAGAGCCTGTCTCTTATTTCCTCTAAAAGTGGCAGAGAGAGAGAGAAAGAGAGGGTGGTGGTGGTGATGGATCGTACCTCACACTGAATTAGGGGATTAAAGTGAGGGAGATGGATGTGTTTAGTATGGATGTGGCCTCAGAGGCACCGGCCTGATAACGGAGGGAGCTGAACGCCTGCCAGAGCTCAGGATGAAGCCTGACTTATGCCCTCATATTTTACGGGCTCTTGATGAGCCTCTGTGAGCGGCCATTAATCAAACTCTCCATGGCAGAGGAAGGCGCCAGAGATGGAGAAGAACCTTCTATTCGTCCCTCTCATTTCAGTCTCTTTGGGGCTGAAAGGGTCTGAGTTCTGAGTACCGGAGTGTCTTAGCGGAGTGGGTCACAGGTGGAGTGTTATGTGGGGGGCAGATCCGTGCGCTCGGCTCGTTCGGCCTGATCCCTGAACCAATGTCCTCTTTCATTTTTAACCCAAATGCATATGATTTGAATAAGCGAGTGAAATGCCCTGCATCGAGCTTCATCAAAATGAAAATGCTTGAATGAAAATGTAACAGAGAGTTTTTTGTTTAAAAATGTTCTAGAAAATTAGAAATAAAGAAAACCAACGACTGGATTAAAAAAAAATTATCCCAGTCTAGAATCAGGAAAAGTGATGCAATAAAACTACTGTAAAAAAAAAAAGGAACAAAAGAATTTATGTTTAAAAATGAAATCCTGAAACAAACGCTGATTTTAAAGATTGCCTTAAATATAAAATTTCAATTGATAATTAATTACATTTTTAATTTGAAAGTTATTTTATTTTAATTTTATATTTAATTTGATTATTTCTTAGTTAAATTTACCTTCTATTTTCTTTTTCATATTTATTTCCTATTCATAGTCTTTTATTTTAAGGTCACGAGCAGTTGTCTAATCATTCCACTGAATATCGTACTGTGTACTGTATGACTGTGTATGTGACAAATAAAATTTTAATTTAAATTTGATAAATCATAAAGTTTCCAGGAAAAGAGCTGTATCTTCTTCTACTGTACAATTGCATGAATTAAAATAAAAAATTAAAGGATATAAATTGAAAAGAATCATTATATGTTTTTTTTTTTTTACAAGTTCTTGATATATTTTTCAACATGATGTCGACTGAACACCAGGACACAAATTAAGGTCCATAAAGACATGGATGAGCGAGGTTGGTGTGGAAGAACCTGACTGGCCCTCAACGCCTTTGGGAAGATTCGAGTGGAGACTGCGAGGAGACAGGCCTTGTCGTCCAACATTAGTGTCTGATGCTCAAAAATTCCCATAAACCCCAAAACCTTGTGGAAATTGGATGATCCTTATGTTCATATTCATTTGAAGGCAGGCGAGTGAATACTTTTGGCAATATGGTGTACTGTATAAAAAACCCGTTCATGTTGGAGCTGGTGAGTGATTGTGGTGTAAGAGGAATAAAGCGCTGCAGGGTCGGCTCGTCGGCTCGTCGGCTCGTCAGCTCTGCTCCTGCCTGCACACCGTGCTATCAGTAATTATTTTCCTAAAACAGAGCAACACAGTTTTTTCTTTTAACTATTCCTTATTATGTACATTCTTAACACAACAGAGACCAAGAGAAAGCAATGTCTTTTTTTTTTTTTTAATGGAGCGCTACATTTATAGAGATCTAGGGATAATTGATAATGTTCTGGACCTGAATATTGTCACAGCTTTGTGTGGTTTAACTCCTGCATCGACAGCATCTGCCCTCTAATGACCCGCATGTGCCACAGACACCGCCACACCCTGATGCACAGATACACTAATACACAGAGTGGTTGCGCTCCTGCTTGTGTAGCCAGAGGATTTTTCATTGTTTTTTTAAAGGACGCAGGGGGAGTGAAGTTTCAGAGCGTCTGTTTTCTCCACCTACGAGCACCTGCAAAGGAACTTCCCGTCCTCAGAAGTCTGCGATTTTTCTCCAGCTGGAGATTCTTTCTCACCTCACCTTCACCACCCACCTTCCTCTTTCTCTCTCTCTCTTTCGCTCTTTTTCTTTCTCTCACACTCTTCTCCTGACAGTTCCTGCCTGATGCTCGCTTTGCACTCCGACACAAAAAGGCTGTTAGAAAGCTGCGATCCTCGCCCGCTCCCTCGCTCACTTCTGTCTTGTCAATCTGTCAGTGAAACCCCCCACAGTGCCCAGCTTCCTCACGCCAGAATCACAACAGACCTCTCTCTCTCTCTCTCTCTCTCTCTCTCTCTCACTGCAGCGTCTATTCTTCTAATTCTCAGGTTTTTAAATCACTACAAAAAAATAAACCAATAATGACAGAAAGAATCACAGGTGGGAATAAAGTAATGGGGTAAAAGACTCACGCGTAAAAAGAATCACATTTCTAAGTAAATGATTCAGGTGTCAAATAACATGAAAGTAAAGGAATCATATGCAGCAGTCACTCTAGAAGACGAACCATTCAAGCAGAAACCAAGTGTCATAGTGTATATGAAAATAAATGCATATTCCGTCTTTTTTAAATGATTTTTTAAAATAAAATTAATTAATTAATAAGTAAAAAATATATCACTCACTCATGCATTATCTCTACCACTTTATCCTGTCACGGGGGGCCTGGAGCCGATCCCAGGAGACTTAGGGCACGAGGCGAGGTACACCCTGGACAGGCACATCCATCGCAAGGCACACACACATACTGTACACACACATACACACTCACATGCGCATTCACAGACTGTGGGCAATTTGGGAACACCAATTAACCTAATCAGCCTAATAAGTCTTTGGATCGTGGGAGGAAACCGAAGGAAACGTAAACCCCGGAGGAGGGTTTGATAGAAAGACATGTGTGTTCTCCCTGTGCATGGTGGGTTCCTCCGGGTGCTCCGGGTTCTGCCCTCCAAAGACATGCAGATTAGGCTAAATCGCTTTTTCTTTCTTTGTGTGTGTGTGTGTGTGTGTGCTCTGCGATGGATTTGACCCGGTGCAGGGTGTACCCCGCCTCGTGCCAGGCTTCCCCTGACCCTGTACTGAATAAGAGCTTTGGAGTATGAATATATGAATTAATCACTTAACTAAAGATGAAGAAAAGATAATAAAGGAGTCAAAAAGGGTTTTCCTACATCTTATGTTATCCTCTTATTCCAGGACTCAGGTTGTGAAAGATGAGGTTCTGGGAGCATAAGGAATCATTTCCACACACGAACTGGACCCCAGCGAATTTGTTCAGATTGACAGATCTTAGACACAACCTCATGGTTCTCCCACAAGGACCTCAAAGGGCCGAGTTTCACTTTTAGGAGCTCAGGTATGATGGTATTGAAGGCTGAGTAGAAATCTACAAAGAGAATCCTGGCATACAGTATGTGTTTGGAGAGTCTAGTTGCTTTGATCCTGTACAAAGTGAATCCTGATAATAATTGCACCACCTACAACTTCTTATGCTTCTTTAGGCAAATGTCAGTGAGTCCAGAAGATCCTGAGTGTTGGATTTGAGACATCCGATCATCTAACGTCTTTCAAACATCTTCATGATGACGGAGGTGATAATGACTGGTCTGTAATCATTAAGGCTCATTAGCTTTGGTTTTTCGTTGGAACTGAGACAATAATTAATGTCTTGAAACATGCTGGAACAAAAATCAGCACCAATGACCAGTTGAATACGCCTGTAAAGATGAGGAACAGCTGATCTACAGTACACTAATGTCTGAGTGTTCCATGTGCAGCAAAGTCAGGGCCAGGAGCTTTCTATCCTTTTTGAATTGTCTTCTCATCACTTTATGATGAAGGTGCACGATGACAGGACTGGGACAGAGGTCTGGCTGAGTAGGTGATAGATTAGACACGTGATGGGCCATCTGTGTCTCTGCAGTAGGAGTCATTTAGTATAGAAAATGGGGGTCAACTTTTTTTTAGTTTTAAAGTTTTAGATTCAGTTCATCAGAGTATTGGTCTTTGGCTGCTTAAAAACTTTTCGCAAACTTGTTTTACCTTCTTGAAGTCTTCCTTATCCCTGGTCCTGAAAGCCTTGCCAACAGTCCATGCTCTGCTTTGAACCAAGGTTTGCTGTTGGGACTCAGTTTTCTGATATAAGTTGTGTCTGTCTCCTCATCCATACGGTTTGTACATGATTTAAACATTCTGTATCCCTGTCTGTGGCACTGAGGCACAGTTGTAGTTCTCTAATTGCTTCAGCAGTCCATGTTTTTCTTTCTTTTTCTTTTCCAGACTTAACTACTTTCAGTTCTGTCTATATACAGGAATGATCTGAATCATAACATGACCAGACAGTCCAGTAGGGGCTCAGACAGTGGCATGCTATATATTCTTGCATTCTAGCAAAAGTCCAAATGTTTCCCTTTCTGCTGGCACATGTAGGGTATTTAAATACAGAGTTGGGAAGTAACTGAGTATACAGTACATACTTCATTATTATATGTTAGTACGTATTTCACATATCTGTACATCACTTGTTTTATCAGTGGCTACTTTTCACTTTTATTCTGCTCAAAATTAATGCTAATACTTGGACTTTTCTTTACTACATGGTGGATGAAAAGTAACTAGGAATAAAAAAAATGGTAATAAAGTCTATATTTCTAATGCAATAGAAACAAATTGTACATGTACATGTAGTGCCTCCAAGTCTTCCAGTGTGTTAAGCTTTGCCAGGTACACCTTCTCTTTTGCGTAGCAAAACTTGTTGGAGACCATTCATGTCGTTTGCGTCGTCCCAGCCAACGTCCTGGACAATGGAGGACACGCGGGAGGACTTGGAGGTTCTCAGCAATATCAAATCCCCTATCCACTTGCTGCAGAAGACCATCCCCGGCTGTTTAAGGAAATTAGGTGATGTCACTGGTGTCTAAATTGAAATCTAAAGATTTGCATTCATTTTAGAATGTAATAAAGTACACGTGCAATTTGTTTTTAATAAATTTGTATAAGAAATAAAGGCAAGGCAAGGCAAGTTCATTTGTATAGCACATTTCATACAAAATGGTATTTCAAAGTGCTTTACATAAAAGAGAAGAGAATTATTATAAAAAGAAATAGAAAATAATACGACTCAAACTTTTTAACTTATTTAAATTTGATTTTAAATAAAAACAAAAATAAAAGTATAGATTTTACTACCAATTCTTTATGCCTAGTTACTTTTCACCCACCCTGGACATTTATGTATTATGCTTAATTCTTTTGTGACATCCCTAATAACATTACAGGTGTTTGAAATTAGAAGTGGAGCTGGTTACAGTCAGCGAAGAAAAAACAAGTTCACAATTGGGAAGCAGACAGAGAGAGAGAGAGAGATGTCTATGAGAAAGGCTACTTTGAGCTAATAAAAGTCCTGTACTTTTTGACATTTGAAGGATTTATACTGTACAGATATAAATGGAAAACTTCTACTTCTTCTTAATTAATATTTGCACTAGAGAATATCTACTTTTACTCATGTACAGAATTTGTGTGCCACCTCTCCTTAAAGGGAGGCACAGGCACAGATCTGAGTACACTTGATCTTAAAGTCTGGTATGTTCATGTGATGTGAACACTCCATACTGTACCTGGGCACAAATCAGAGTATAATTCTTAAGCTTGAATGTTTGAGTCCACATGAAGCAATTCAAAATATAAGAATAGCTACTTCATCATTCACTTTCTAAAGGGATTCCAGCACACCTGTAAGCCATCACAAACCTGTATAAAATAACCTCAAACACTCTTGTGACTTGATCCAGATCATTACCAAGCACTTAACCTTCACTTAACCTGGGATAAGCTTTATGTGTATTCATGCTCATTCTTCCAAATTTCTTTTAGTCGCGGTTATGCCTGTCGCAGATCTCTAGACCTTTGCCTGTTGTTTAAAATTGAGTTTGGATTTGATTGCTTGGATTTGCACTTCATTAAACACATGAAATTGAACTTGCTTCCCCTAATTCATTCATAACACATGGCAACGGATAGCTCTGAAATACCAATAATATTAGACATAGCGTTAAGACTAAGGTTAATCATCGGTTTGCAAACCAAGGTGGTGCATACTGCCACCTACTGGATCGAAGAGTGTAAATATGCAATTGTATTCAGGTAGCGAACAATATTACTAATGTGAAAGCTGGTCAGTAGAAATAAGGAAAGAGTCCTATAATAATGGTAATAATGCAATAATGCAATAGTGCCTAATGTGAAGCACCTTTAAGGGTCCTGGTCAAAAAAGGGGAGATCTAGACTGCAGAGTCAGGGTTTGCTTTCTCGACCTCTGTGACCACGTCTGCTTATTCTTGTTGTGTCTGGTAAGCATCGACCAGTGAAGGAATATAAATCTTATATACCAGTAATAATTCATTCATTTATCGAAATCCCAAGGATACTGGGGGTGCGGCAGGAACGCGCCCTGAACAGGACACCAGACACATTATATTCAAGTTATATGGTACTGTATGTTCATGTTAAGTGAAGGTTACACAAGAGCTGCCACCTGCACCGGTTAGGTAAATTCAGCTGTCTGTGAATAGCTCACGCTCTCGAAATATTCCAGCTAATTCCAACTTTTTTTTGGAGGCTGAAGTTAAAGAGATTCACAGCATGACATGATTCACACTCATCTAAATTTGGTGCTGTGACAGAGCTGCCAATTTTGTCATTACATCAGACGGATGTTTTTCTATAGGTCCTCTGATGCTAATTACTCCATTAGCATGATGTAAACTGCTTGAAATCAAACCTGGAAAAAAAAAATACTCATCGAAAAACCCTCCATAATTAAAAGTTTCAAAAACATTTTATAATTTTACAGCATTCTGAACCTGCAAATATGGACAGTGCAACTGTAAAGGATAAGTGTCCGGGTCGTAAACGTGTAATATTACATTACGTCCGAACTGGCTCAGGTTCAAGCCGCAGCTCCACCCCTGCTCCACCGCCATCACTTCATTGTCCCTTTCTGTAACACATTAGGGCACATATGGACTCGTATTAAAGAGATTTGCAGCCTTCAATTAGCTTTTTGACAAGCAATGGCTCAGTTTTACATTAATTAACGATGTACCATGAGACTCGAAGAACAATTACAGCACCGTTAGAGTACGCCCCATTTTTAAGGCTCAGCCTTGGGCTGAATATTCAACAAGGTTTTAAAGAAACCCAACTCTTTTAAACAAAAGTATGAGCCTGACGGTTTTATGTTTACTCTGAATAAAGTGCATACAGGAGTAACGAATATGTATAATTAGGATGACGTTTTCAAAAATAAAAGGAAAATAACGAATCTCATACAGACATGTAGTTAATGTCACATGTCACATTGTGTAAAGCTGCTTCGCGACAATGTCAATTGTTAAAAGTGCTATACAATTAAAATCGAATAAAATTGAATTGAACATGTAGCCAAATAAGACAATACTGTATTTAAAATCAGCGCCCATTAATGAAGTGGTTTTGCTGCTGATTAGACCGAGTTTCAAATGTTCTTCATCACCGAGCTGTTGTTGTTGTTCTTCATTCAGTTTTGTTTTCCAGGTGCATGAAAGTCTGTTAAGAAAAAAAAAAAAAAAAGCTCCCAGGCAGCTTGACATTGAAGCCTCTCTGAAGGAAACAAAACAAAACAAAAAAACGTCCACAAAGGCTGAGAGAGGAAAAATCTTTCTCTATTTAATTTTCCTATAATTTCATTCTGTAAACTGTATTAATCATATATACAAAAAGGCTTCCTGTGAGGGTTCCTTGTTTGGTAAGTAGTTCCAGTTTTCTTATACGGTACCTTATAGAGGTCACGCAATCCACAATCGAAGCGTTCGACATTTTATCTGGCGGCAGAGGAGATAATACTGCCGAGTCAAATAATACTGACTCTCTGGCTATATTCATCCTCACGGATTTTACTGAACACATGGCGAAAAAAAAGAAAAGATAACAGTCTAGGTTGAGAACCTGTATACTGTATATTATTAGATATTAATGATGTGGATAGAGCTCCAGCTTTTCTTTATATCACTCTCGAGCACTGCACAGTGGCAGAATTTACGACATAGTGATATTTACATATCAGCATAGTTTACGTCATTAAACATGACAGTTTTTGACCTATTTTTCTTCCTACCTCACTATTTTCCTCTCACGCGCCTGCACTCGTACCGGTTTATTTAGTCATTAGGATAAAACCTGTCTTGTACTGGTTAGCCCTCCTCTACTGCGTCACTTCCGAGCTCTTATACTGTACAAGGGCCACTTTCTTCCTTTTCCGCTGTTTATGACGATCTGATATACAATCTTTATCTGTTGAATTTTGAGATGTTTAATGTCATGAGTGTTTGTACCTGTGCTCTGTTTTCTTCATATGCCTGTCTAAGTTTGAATATAAACACTAGTTTAGTGCTTGGGTTAAGGTTTTACTTTACTTTAAGCTACGCCCGTGTCTCTTACTGTTGAGTTTATCATTAACATGTTTGTATATAATTTGTAAATACAGCAAGTCCCTGACCTAAGACTGAGTTCCGTTCTGGAAGCACGTTCATAAGTTTGATTTGTTCTTAAGTCCGACAAAGTGAGTCTAATACGCTCTTAACAAGAATATACAATGTAAATCATACCAATTCACTTGATTAAATCTCTGTCCTCTTTCCCCACACCGCCATCATGTGACCAAAAACCGTAACCACACCTAATGAAATGAATCTCACATACGGTATGTGAAATGTAACCGTGTTGTCTCTGCGCCTTTAAATCACAAGGGGAATCCCAGATGCCATTTTGTCTCAGAGCTGTTTTCCACTGTATTGGACTGTGAACTTGTTGAGGATTTTCTGAAATTAGGATTATTCACCATCAGGACAGCTTTACAGGACAGACATTTTCTATCATCGTGCTCCCGGACTGATTCATTAAAACCAGTGAGGACGACTCTTTTCTCCCGCACCCGCACACACACATACAGTACATACTGTGCAATACAATATTGTATAAAATCGTAGATGTTGTTATCTGATGCACCGCAGTGTCTATTTTTGTACAATACACGAGAACTACTTCTGTGATTTGTTCATAGGTTTGTTCGTATCTACGGAAATTCGTTACTCGAATGTTCGTAAGTCGGGGACTACTGTACCTGTATTGCTTCTTTAATTATTTGAAGTTTCGATTTTCTCTGTAAATAAGGAGCAGTTGGGTGTGCTGTTAGGATTTCTTCATTATAGTTTACTAATGTTCATTTCATGTCTCGAGTTTGCTTCATTACGTCTCACATTTCATTCCAAATCAGTAATCAGTGATTGCCTTTAATACAGTAACATACTTTTAATTTTTTTTTCTTATTCAATTCAATTCAATTCAATTTTTGACATGTGATGGATTGGCACCTCATCCTGGTTGTATCCTGCCTAATGCCCTCAGTCCCCTCGAATAGGCCTCCTGCAATCCTGTACAGGATAATTGGTACAGAGAATGAGTGAGTGAGAGCAAGTGAGGATAAATCTAGTATGATTAAAAAAACAATGAAAATTTTGAAAAAAAGTTTAACTTTAAGGAAAGTTTTAAGTGACTTTACAATACAAATATTCAAAATGCAAACTGAATACTACAGTATGATGAGCTTAATAACACTGTTGAAAACGTAGCCTCAGTCCCGGCTGAAAGTACCCCCTGCATGTACTCTAAATTAACAAACTTAACACCCTAGCATTTGGCGCCCATGGTGACCACCAAAGGAAACAACAACAACAACAAAAAAACATTAAGTCAAATACTTCCTGCACCACATTTTCACTTTTACTCGAGCCCTGTTTTCACCTCTGTCCTATTACTGCTATGATCATATAACATGATTTTCATAATACTTTAAACTTTCTATCTCCCTGTCCATGCTTAATGTTTTTTTTATATGCATACAAATTTATATTTTTAGCAGAAGAAACACATTTGCTAAATACAATTTCATTTTCTTTTTATGTAGTGTCCGTAACTTTTGATCTTAATTGTCATTCAGATGAAACTTGGCCAATTTGGATTTCAGATGAAAAGACATAAATCTAAAGAAGTGTATTATTCTATAATGCTAAATTGTTAAGATATCGCAACGTGAATTTGACATGGTTACGGACACTACAATTTTTATTGGGAAATAAAATCCTTAATTTTGCAAGGAATGCTCTAAACTTTAGAATAAACTTCAGAATTAGCTTCTTTGGCAAACACATTTTCTGTATTACATGTATAACATAAAAATAATAAAATCAGCACCAGTAATATGTTTTACCTAATTGTGTTCACCTGTCTTGTGTTCATTCTTGATTAGTTCCTCTATCTATGCCCTGTCTTTTCTTTATTGCATCTTTCATGAAACATTATCTTCATTATGCCTGCAATTATGAAGCTTACAGTAGTTTCTTATGTCTCAATATGCTTTAATTTGCTCAATTATGATTACGGATTGCTCGGTATTAAACGTGCCTTGCTGTGCACTGACCCCTCTTCAATTTGGTAAGTTTGGTGGAGCTTGAAAGAACATCATCCGAACATCAGGTGTTTGAAGCTACACTATGGCTTAAAAGTTTGGGATCACTTGCAAATTTCTTTGTTTTCCAAACTAAAACACATTTTCATGCAATTCACAAACGATTAAATCTATCCGGAATTCTGACTGTAATGGAGCGGCCATCTCCGGATCGGAACCCCGTTGAGCTGTTGTGGGAGCAGCCTGACCGTGTGGTACGGAGGAAGACTCCATCAAGCCAGTCCATCGTGTGGGAGACGCTCCAGGAAGCATGGGCAGAAATCTCATCAGATTATCTTGAAAAATAGAATGGTCTGTCTTAAGACTTAAAACAAGTCGAGCACCCGGCACTTATCAAACCCGCACACTATATACACGCCACATAGTTCTTTCCCTCAGCCTGCTGTTCAGCAAAGCCATCAAAGTCTGATTAACTGAAGCGCAGTGTTGATCGGGGAGCTCAGATCTCATCAGCGGGAGGCGCCGCAGTGTCGGGAGCTTCGATCCGAAGGGACTACCTCCAACGAGTTCCGTCCTCGCTGTTAATTTCACTCTTTTTTTCAAGTCGAATTTTAAACACAGCCAGGAGGACACAGATTTCTTTTTTTTAATTTTTTTTTTATCCTTTCGACTAAAAGAGTCGGGTTAGAATAGCTAATGTTCATTAAGGCTCTTTTTTATAGACACACTCTGTGATTCTCTGTACTTTTCGCATTATATTCTGTAATTGCCAGTGAGATAATGAGTCTCGCCATGGGGAGGATGGAAAGCGTCGCTTTTCTAGTGGCTTCTTTCATTCATAAATCAAAAACGTGACATTCGAAATTTGTGCTTTTCCTCGTTTTACAGTGAAACAAGCTCGCTCAACAGAACGAGTGATTAAACATCATACGATAAAGTGAAGGAAACTTAAAAAACTTGTTTTTATTTTATGTATTGCCTGGTGAAGACGCCTCATATTTTGGTAGAAAAAAATGTAAAAAGCAGTAAAGCCGTTCAGCCGAGCAGCGGTGGTCCCTTTATTTTAAATAAATAAATAAATAAAAAATAAAAAAAGATTAAAAAAAAGTTTATTAATTTAATTAGATTTTGCAATAGCTAACTTTTTTTTTAGGTTTTTGGTTTCACACAACAGGTCTGAAACTTTCAAATTCAAATTTTATTTGTCACATACACAGTCATACACCGTACGAAATGCAGTGAAATGCTTATACGACCGCCAGTGACCTTAAAAAAAAAAAAAAAAAACTTATACGTAAGGAATAAATATGAATAAAAAGAAATACTAAAGAAAATAAATTTAACTATTAAAATAAACTG